>PVLA01011229.1:0-55226 GCA_004027455.1 Hydrochoerus hydrochaeris
GATTCAGATTCACTCACAGACTGGTGTGCAGTGTTTTCTGTCTCTCACTCACCGACTCCCTGTCCACCTTTGGGAAACCCTAGCCCTGCCGCAGCTGGACTCCAGCAGCCTCCTGCTTTTCCAGATTAATTCATTTGGACTCAATTACCATAAGGAGCTAAGAACTCTTCCACCTTGGTTCTGCTCTTGCATACCCACCTGCCAACATGGAAACTTGTTCTGACTCTGTTTAACACTGATGAATGTCACCATATTTTAGATGGGGCCCAAGCCTGGTTAAAGTCAAAAGTGCCCACTACTGTAGTTGATTTTGATGTTTGGGTAAACACAGTCCCCCCCTGGGAGTGTCTAAACTGGGACTTCAATGTAACAGAGGGTCATGAAGGCTTAGATCAGTACCACTTTGCTATCCTGGCAGGCCTCAAAGCAGAAGGCAAGAAGCCAATAAACATGTTTTAATCTACTGAAGTTACTCACTGGATCCTCCACTAAAAAAAATTTCTGCCAAAGCAGATCCTATGAGATTGATGGACACTCTACCAAATGTCACAGGAAACACAAACTGGCATCCAGCTACACGTCAGACTGACAGACTATTAATTACCTTGGGCAAGATCTCTGCACCATCGACAATGCAGCCATCACCTTACATTCTGCAGTTCCCCAACCATATAAACTTTTTACACAATTGCCACAAGGGTTTAGGAGTTCTCCCACTATTTTCAGGGAGGCTCTGAAAACAGGTTTGGCTGCTCTGAGACAGCCTTTTTCTCTGTCTCTCCCAGCTCCACAGTTCTGTCACTGTCCCTTTGGCCTAGAGATTGGGCCATTGACCACCTGCCTCTGATTGTGAAACTCCATCCTGGGGCAACATGCACCTATATCAAACAGTATCCCATGCCACAAAAGACTTAGCTAGAAATTCAACCACACATCCAGAGGTTTCAAAACCACAAAATGTTTGCAGACTGTTTAACTGCTGAGATACAGCCTCTCCTGCCTGTAAAGCCAGCTTAAGATCTCTGAGCTGCCAGTGCCATCGTGATTGCCCCAGTCTTCTGCCACCCACAGCCTGCTGGTACACCTGTCTGGACCTAAAGAATGCCTTCTTCTGGCTCCTGTCAGCTAGCCCCTCTTCACAAAGACCCCTAGTTCTGGACTCAAAGGTTAACTGAGGTCAATCTCCCTCATGTTCAAAAACTTGTTTTCTTTTTGAAAAAGTACTTCTGATTAATGACACTCAAGCTGCCTACTGAAAAGACACAAAAGCTCTGCTACAATATCTGGCAGAAAATGGTTACAAGAAAGAAACTCCACGAATTTCTTGGAGCTGCTGGCTTCTATAAAATCAGGATCCTTGAGTTCACAAAAACAATAATGCTTGCTCAGGCTGTCAGCTCTTGGGAACACCTAGTAGTCTTGCTGTGCAAAAACTTAGATCCAGTAGCTAAGGACTCCCTCCCTCTTTGCCTCCATGCTCTTACAGCCACTGTCCTTCTGATCAAGAAATCTGAGCAGCTCCCCTTAGGCCAAGACCTAACTATCCAGGTGCCACGTGCTGTGCAGACCTCACTTAGTACCAAGGACTCTTATGAAAAAAATACAAACTCAAGCTGCTGTTCTGGCACCTGTAATCCTGCAGACAGTTCAGGCTTCAGAGTCCGTATCATTGGCTCCAAGCTCCCATTCTCTACCCATACTGAGAAGACAGTGAAAGTTTGTAGGATCCTGCTATAAAAAAATCATCCCTAGAGATGGCTTACCCTTGATCATTGTGAAAATTGGGCCTGCATTTGTAGCAGAGGTAACTAAAAAACTAGATTAAACAAAAACTGCATATAGCATACAGGCCACAAAGCTTAAAAAAGTTAAAAACAAAACAGCTTGTAATTCACACATATAACTCAAGTACATATTAACTACCTCTATAAGTTTCAGAAATCCAGCCTTAGATCTGCTAAAAAAAATTTACCTGGACAGCTCCTCCAAGGCTCACTCTGAAGAGACAATGCACACTGACCAGTCCATGCATGACTGAAGACCGAAAACATTGTTTATGAGATTGCTCCACACTATTCCTCCTGATTGTTGTGTCTTTTCAGGCTGCTTACCCCAGTCCTTGCTTTGATGTCCCCCCACCAGCTGTGTTTGTTTGTTGCCTTAAACTCTATGGATGGTCGCCTCAAGAGAATAGAACAATCAGTCAAACACTTGACCAAGATTTGATGAGCATCCAACGCACATTGGACACTCTCCTAGATCAGATTAACTCTTTCACTGCCTTGCCAGAGTAATGTTATGGAACAGACAGGCCTAAATTATGTCTACTGCTTATAGTTGGGCTTTGTTTTAGAAGACTGCATGTAATATGTCTGACAAAAGTTTGCTGGGAAAATTAAAAGAGGGAGGAAATATATAATCCTTAGCCAGTAGACTTCAGTTTGTTAGTTGCCCAGGTAATAGTTCCACAGGTTACTTCTGTCTGTTAGAAATGGCTGGTCACTGTGATGCACACTGTATAAACCAATCCCCAACTGACAAGCTTTGTGCCTCTATACTTCCTGCTTCTCTCATATAGATGAGAGATCAGGACATTGTATTTTGGGAAGGATCCTGATCAGTGTCCATTGATATAAGTAAATCTGCCTCCAATTCCTGGTGTCATTTTGGTGTTTCTGCTTGCCACTGCACTTCAATCAACTACTTATTAGTAAGAGCTGATAAAACTCTGAGGTATTCATTCAATGGCAGAGTCATGCTTATAGATTTCTGAAAACCATTTTTTAATTTTATACTCACGCCCTTAGCTGTTTCTCTAAACTGTTTCTCAAATCTCTTATTCTCACTAGGTTCCTGGCTTTCTCCTCCTTCTCCCTCCTCTTCTTTTTCCTGCCCTCCTTTCCCCCTCTCCCACCTTGTTTTTGTTCCTTTTCTTTTCTTTCTTTCTTTTTTTATTTTTTTGAGACAGGGCCATCCTATGCAGCTCAGGATGGCCTTGAACCCATTGCCATAGCCCAGGTTGCCTTCAACCTTGTGGCAATCCTCCTGCCACAGCCTGCCAAGTGCTAGAATGACAGGCATGAGGTACCAAGCCTGACATGATCTTCATCCCTTAAAAGAGGTATCATCTGAGGTGTGTTACTATCGGGCCATTGAAATACCAAAGATCACAGACTTGTGCATGAAAGAGATGGATTCTTACCTCATTTCTGGCTGTGCCAAATCACTGGTCTTATCTTTGTGTTACCCTGAGCCTAAATGTTATCCCACTTCCAGCTTACTGAAGGAATAGCCCAGGAATGTGTAGAGCCCTTCTTAAAGTCAAAAAACCCCTGGCGTATCATTGGATGAGGTATAATGTCCTGGTATCTCTGCTTGCCTGAGAACAATCCTGCCTGGAACAAGTTCCTTTGCTGTCTGAGGGGGGCAGGGCAAGAATGGTACACATGGCTGGAGGTTTTGTGAGTGAGCTGCGCAGAGTCCCCTGAGCAGAGTGAGCTGGGCAGGTCAACCTCTTGAGTGAACCTAACCCTCTTAATGAATCCTAGAAGGTTGTGTGCAGAGGTGGCCAGCAGGGCCTCTGATAGGAAGACTAGCTGCCCCGCCCTCACACATCTGTGAACCCTGCTCTCAGCCTCTCTCAGGAGGCTTCTGTGTGGGAGAAGGGAAGTTGGGAAGAGTGAGGTGGGAGGGGCATCTCTGCAGGAACTTCTTGCAGGAACTGTGGCTGGCTACTCCCAGGCCTCTGAGTGCTCTCAGCACAGTGAGGGACTCCTCTTTCCTCCCTAACCTGGAGCTCAGCCTCTTCCATGTGAATGTTGAGCAAATGTGTAGAGAAGATCACCTTATAGGAAGCATAGCTCTTTGCCCCCTGGGCACACATGTGAACAGCCCCTTCTCTCCTTAGGTCTAGACAGAATTTAAAGAATTGTGCCCTCATCCTTGGGTTAAGAATTGCATTGTATACAGATGAATTCAAAGACATGGTAGCTGAGAAGTGCCTCATCCCAGATGGTTGCAGGTTGAAATACATCCCGAATCACGGTTTCCTGGACAAGTGTTGGGCCTTGTACTCCTGAAGGCTTCCACTGTGCCATACCCCTGCCAACAATAAATAAATCTTATTTCTGCCCTCCCTTCAAGAAAATAATTGCATTGAATAACAAAAACTATGGTGGTAGGACATATCTTCCTTATCACAGCCAGCAATTCACAATTTTTCAGTCCCTTTCCCTTCTAACAGACTAATGATGTAGGTGTCATATTATTCACATTTTAAAGGCAAAGAAAGTGAAGCAAGGGAGGTGAGGTGCTCTCATGTGTTGAAGGCAGGGCATCTCATCACATGAGGCAGTTTTTCCTGCTACAGCCACAGCAAGGCAGGGTGGGCTGCAGTGATGTGGTTTATAGTGGTGGCTAGTCGTCTTGGCTGTCTTCAGGACTGAGAGCTCTATACACCTGGCAAACCCGTGTTCTGCCTCAGAGACTTTACCAGTTTGACTGCAGTGGGGCCAGGGACTGATGTGCTCAAAGTTTTCCAGACAAGGGCCTGGGGACTTAGCTCAGCAGCATAAGCGCCTGCCTTGCAAGCACATGGTCGTGAGTTTAATCCCTGGTACTGATAAAAAAAATATATATAACAAAAAAAAGTTTTCCAGGCAATCCAATGTGCAGGGTTGCAGACCAGCAATGTGTGACATAGTCTCCAAGATGGAATGCTGGGTATTCATTTTGAGAAATTTCTGTATTTTTGAAATAGGACATACTGGTCTCTGCCCTCTAAGAGCTCCCACTCTGGAGGGAGACACAAGACTTTGTTGGGGCCAGAGAAGTTGAAATCAAGAAGGCTTCTTTCATGAGGAAGTGGCACCTGGACTATTTGACCAGGACTTGGCCTTGCCTCTGAGGTAACAGCAGGAAAAAAACTGGAAGCAAATCTGTGAAGTCAGATGCCTGCTAAGCTCAGGTACCAGGAGATGATCCACCATCAATATTTCTAGGAGAGTTGCAAGTTGGTTCTTGCTAACTCAGGGGTTTTATAGAATGAAATCCCCAAAGGATCTGTTATGACATATTTAGAGGTCCCCTAAAACTCATAGGTGGGACCTTTTGAAACTGGTGGGACTAAGAGCATATGACGTGTGGTACTAAATTAGTCTACTAATTATAGTTAGCATAGTTCTGGGTGGCACTATCCAAAAGCCTGGTTGGGATAAAAGGGAAGGCAGGTTTGCTGCTGCTGCTTGCTGCTTCCTTCCTGCCATACCATGGACTGTTTCTCCTCTGCAATGCCCCTCTGCTATGCCACCCTGCCTCAGAGCCAGCCAACTATGGACTGAAACCTCTACAAGGTATGAGCTGAAATAAAACTTTTCTCCTTCAAGTTTGGGTATCAGGTATTTTGTCTCAGCAATGAAAAAAGTAATTAAGACAGGGCCCTCACTCATTTCTAGGAAGAGGGAAGCATAGAATTGTGTGTGTGTGTGTGTGTGTGTGTGTGTGTGTGTGTGTGTTTTTTGGTACCAGGGATCAAGTGCATGACCTCGCACTTGCCAAGCAGGTGCTTACACCACTGAGCTGAACCCCTGGTCCCAGAATCTTAAATTTTTATTACTAATGGTCAACATTCATGTAACTACAGTTCAAACTGAGCATAAAGTAATATAATGACATCTACCCCTTATTAAGGATGTTCAGCATGCTGGACACTTACCAGATGACAGAAGTGCCACAGTGCTACCCTATTTTACACATAAAGAACTTACTCCAGTTCATATTCACACACGTGTATGCACATACTCCGACTTCACAACTACAGCTCTTAGGCACTGTTTTTTTTTTTTTTCTCTCAAGCATTACAGCCAGAGGCCTTATTGCCAGTTCTTACCTCAGTCCTGGAGATGGTCAGGCAGTAAAGGTCCTTGCTGGGAGAGGATGCCTGGTTTCAGATCACAGCAGAGAGATCATGCCCCTCTCTAGTTCCATGGTTACTAGCAGTATCCAGGCTAGCCAGTGCAGATGTTCACCACTCCTGCTTTCTCACTACCTTGCAAGCAGGTAACTGGTGTTCTGGGGGCAGCCTTGGAAGCAAAGATCCCTTGGTTGCCCTCTCCATGGGAGCACAACAGTGCTCTTAGAAAAGGGCTGGCTGTGATGGTCGTAGTGAACTGGTCACACACAGAGGACTTCATCTGTATCCACTGGCCAATTTTGGTTCTGGAGAACCTTTCACTTACTCATGTATTCAGCTGGTACTAACTAAGCACCTGCACTGGGTCAGGATGTTATATAGTAGCTTGAAGCTAAAAGTACAAATAACTATCTTAGTAAAGGTAAATACATGGATAATGATAAAGGCTGGTATTGTAACAATAGTCGATAATGCCCCTTTTTGTTTTCTATAGGATTTAAGAGATTAATACATTAAAAACAATTTCTAATGTAAAAGGTGATATTACTGTAACTGTTTCGTAACTCCACATTTGCTTTTCTACGTAATTTAAGAGGCTAATGCATTTTCAAACATTGCTGGTTTACATATGTACATATACAATCTTTTCCTTCTTTCTTTTCTCCTTTCCCCCATCCCAGTTGTTCTTTCCTTTTGAGCACTTTCTTTCCCTTTCATTTTTGCAATATCTATTGTATGTTTTGGATCTTATTTACTCTTTTTTTTTACACTAGGGAGACCATACAATATTTACACATGTGAGTCTCATTTATTTCACTTATGAGTATGGTCTCTAGTTGTATCCACTTGCCTATAAAAGCCTCAAGTTTATCCCTTAGAGCTGAGTAATACTCCATTGTATAAAAATACCACATCTTTTTTATTCCACAGTTAATCGGCATTTGGGTTGTTTCCAAGATCTGTCTATTACAAACTGTGCAGCTATAAACATGGGTGCACATATATCGCTGTGTTATGATGTTTTCAATTCTTCTTGGAAAATATCCAGAAGGGGAATAGCTGGTGTATATGTAAATATATGCAATATAAATAACTATACTACTAATTTCTGTTCATCAAAAGAACAGTTGGGTTTTCATTGTCTGATTGGTCATTTTTTTCATGCCTTAAGTCTTGTAATCTGAACAACTGCTTTCAAGATTTCAATATGAAATATATTAACTAGTGTTAATTCCCTATTATTTTTGAAATTCTGTATAATTTTTACCCTTTGTTTTTAAAATTAAAAAAACTGTAGTGAAAAAATTGTTAATTTACATTTTGGATCACACAATATAGAAGAAGGTAATTTTGTGAAATCAGCAACTAAAGTAGAGGATGGAATGGAGCTGTTAAATGAGCAATATTTTTGCATGTTATGAAGTTAAGCTAATATAATATAATTTACAGTGTTACAATTTTAGAGTGTTAAATGTGACCTCCATGGCAGCCACAAAGAAAATAGCTGCAGAATATACATAAAAGGCAAAAAGCTTTATAGAAAACAAGTAAAACGACAGAAGCCTTTCTTATCTGAATTACATTAAATGTAAGTCAGTCAAACATCCTCATGAAAACACAGAGAGTGGCAGACTGGATTTTAAAATGATCCAACTATATATTGCGCATAAGAGCGCCCTTTTAGCTCCAAAGATATTAAATGGAACGAAAGTGACAGAATAGAAAAGACTTTGCACTCTAACAGCACCAAGAGAGAACAGAATGGTTATAGCAATGCCAGACAAAATGAACTGTATGCAAAAGTACGGGCGACCAGGACAGATATTATGTATCAATAAGTTTCAGTACAGTGAGAATATTTAAGAATTATACATATTGAATGACTGAGCATCAGAACAGAAGAGAGTTTACCATAGTATTGATAATACTGCTCACAATAAGGGACAGAGAAAGCAGATGAAAGTCAGGAAACAGGGTAACAATAAACCAGCTAGATCTAAAAAATACAGAACACTCTAGTCAATAACAACAACATACACTTTGTCAACTGCACATGGGACTTTACACGGCATGCAACATGCATTAGGTCACAAAGTAAAGTCAGTAGATTAACCTGGTCACCACCTCCTCCTGCCGGCCCCGCCTCCCCAAGCAGGGCCCGCCTTCTCCAAGCAGGCCCCGCCCCACTCCAGCCATGCCTCCGCACCTCCCGCCAGCCCCGCCTTCCCCAGTCAGGCCTCCTCCCACTGGCCCCGCCTCCCCAACCACACCCCTCTCTGGCCTGGCCTCCTCATTACCTACCAGCCCCGCCTTCCCTAGTCAGTCCTGCTCGCTCCGCCAGCCCTGCCTCCTCTTCCACAGCAGGTCCCTCCTCCTCTAGTAGGCCCCGCCCACCCCAGCCAAGCCTCCTCTTTCCCTACCCGCCCCGTCTTCCCCAGGAGGTCCCGCCTCCTCCAGCCATGCCCCGCCTCCCCAGCCAGACTCACTCCAACCGGGCTCCGCCTCCTGGGTGGGTCCCGCCCACTCCCCCGCCCACTCCCCCGCCCACTCCCCCCGCCACCCAGCCACTATGCCACCTGTTGCCGGGGCCCCGCCTCCTGACCCAGCAACCGTGTACTCCTCTTGGGGTTCATCCTTGATGAGGTTGGAGTAGTCACAATCCTGTCACTTCGGGTGTCTCTTACTCCGCTCAAGTTGACAATCAGGTTTAAGCCGCACAATCTAAAACTAGTAAGCAGAATGAATGAGGGCCCTCTCAAAACCAAAACTTTAGAAAGGATTTGGTGTATAAAGTGTGTAGGTATATAGGTGTAAGTGAGCCGGTTTCACAGTCTTTCAAAGTCTATAGGCAGACATCAAAACTAGAGGTGCATGCATTTTAAATGGAATTGAGATAGCATTTGTAGGAACAAAAATGAAAACAGAGGAGACAGTTTCTGGGTTTGTAACTTCTGACGGAGGAGGGGCGGTGAGAACTATTTACTGTCTTTTAATAATTACTATTTGTCTTGTGTTTCCATCAGAGGCTTTATACCAAGGATATCTTGGTACTGCAAGGAGCAGAGTCCTAGCTCTGTAATTAAATTCATTCATACAACAGACAAAAGAAAAACGAAGAAAAGGAGACTAGAAGGCACGGTCGGGGAGGGCGGGGTTAGGCTTCTGCGTACGGCCTAGATCCAGGAGGGGACATCACCTTGTACTCCCGGAACCTTCAGTGGCTGGCTGCGAGCGCACTGGGCGGGGGAAATGGGCGGGGATATGGTGATACTTCCGGGGAGGGCGCGCGCGACACTTCCGGGCCGGCCCAGCTTCCCGCCGCCATTGGGGAGGCCAAACTACGGGCCCGCAGCCTCCCGAGGCCCATCCTCGCCGCCGCCTTTGCCCCTGGACGCCGCGCAGGATGGTGAGGAGCGGCCGCGGGCGCGGGGACTGGAGCCAAGGCTGGGACGAGACGGGACGGGCGCTGGCCCAGAACGGCGAGTTCTTTTGTGCGCGAGCCGGGCGATCCGTTCAGCCCGTAGGCTGTTCCCGCTTTTCCTCCTCCCGCCGCCTGGCTCTGCTGGATAGCCGTTTAAAAGTCAACTGAGCGGCCTGGAGTATAGGAAGGGATTCTGCTGGGTTCTGAGTCTGAAGAAGGCGGATGTACAGAATCGTGACGGTCTCGGGCCTGAGGCGGAGACCACCAGTTCCACGGAGAGCCAGCTTGGATCCTGTTGCGCTAGCCGGCGCTCCGATGCTCTGAGGTCGCCGCTAGGAAAACGCCAGCGGAAGGCTTGTGCCTTCTGGAGTGCTGTTAACCAGAAAGGGGGATAAGTTGTTTTGGGGGTGTGGAGAGGTCGGCGGCGCATTGCGGATGGAAATGTCGAATGGTGCTGGTTTAGTAGTTTTCCCCAGTTTTAACGTTAAGGTCGGGCTGGGGATATAGCTCAGGCATAAACACCTGTTAGGCAAGCGCAAGGTCCTGAGTTCGATTCCTGGTGCAAAAATAAAGTTAGGGTCACCCAATGATCCAGCAATTGCGTCCCTAGGGAGGGAAAATCAGTGGTTGTCAGGAAAACAGAACTTTTCTATAGGTCACTGTGATGCTTTACATATGTCAAAACCCACAGACCTATGAGACCTGAAGAGTGACTTCTGATGTGAACTGTAGGTTTCATAAGACAGTGTTAGTTCATCCCTTACTAGAAATGGCCCATATTAGTTAACGTTAGCTGTTAATAACAGGAGAAATAGAGGAGGTTGTGTAAAAGACTTCCATGGGAAGGAACTTTATAATTTATGTTTTTTCTTTATATATATATATATATATATATATATATATATTCATTCCTTTTGGGGGGGCGTCGAACTCACCACTGCGTGCTTGCAAGGCAGGCGCTTATGCCATTGAGCTAAATCCCAGCCCCTGTTCAGTTTTTCTTAAAACTACTCCAAAAATTTTACTAAGTTCTAAAAAATGAGGAATGATGAACAATGCTAGTGGATATATGAACTTAACAGTACCCAGTTAACTTTAAACTTGCTCTTAAGAGATTTTAATGTAAAAAACTGTATCTTTGAATGTAGTTTAAAAGATGATCAATAATGTCATAAGGTATCATGTGGCATTGCATTGAATAATACTGGGTAATGGGCCAACAGAGCCCAATGATTAGAGCTTATGTTCTAACGGACATGATGGAAGTCTGTAATTGTGAAAAGTAGGATGAGAAATTTCTGTTCATCTGGACAGCTATGTACTTGGAAGCTGGATTCTGGCCACAATTCTGTAACATCCTGTAAATCCTTCATCACTGTGGCACAAAAAAGATCCAGAATCAGAAATTCCTAGTCTGTTGTGCTTCCTCTGACCTGTTGGTCTTGGACAAGTAAGTCATCTCTTTCTTTTGGCATCAGTTTTTTTTTCATCGTAAAAACTTGGACCACAAGTCTTTTGATGCCCTTCTTACACTCGTACTGATTATTGGCTTCTACTTACAGTCATACTGACAAAGCAACTTGTTCCAATTTATAATGGAGTGATTTATAAAACTGATAAGTTGGACTCTTTTACTGGCTTCCATTTAGTGATTCTAGAACAGCTCCTATATTCATATTTCTTTCTTTCCGAAGTTAAACATCCTCCGAAATGACTTGTTTTTAAAATACTGCCTGTCATTGTGTTGCTATTCTTGAATTTTTCATAGTTTGCTAGAAACTCTTAAAGCGGCCTTCCTGCCCAGAGCTAGAGACAAAAGTATCCGGAGACTGAAATACTCTGCTCAGTGCAGAGTGGGACATAGTCTTGTATTTATCCAATTGATATGTGGTTTCTAAATGATAAGGCTTATTACTTTTGGCCCATTGAACTGACTTCTCAAGATCTTTCTAAATTGCAGTATGTTTGATCATGATGTACTGGAAAAAGCCTGGGTGAAAGCAGAACTTTATTCTGTCTTGTCAGATGCTAGTCATTTCCCTCATCTTGGGCTCACCGTATAATGTCAGGTTTGAGTTTCCTGGAGAGTTATTTTTTGTTTGTTTGTTTTGTTTTGTTTTTAAATTTGAGACAGGGTCTTGCTCTGTAGTTTAAGTAGGCCTTGAACTCTGTAGCCCAGGCTGGTCTTGAACTTGTGGTGATCTTCTTGCCTCAGCTTCCCAAGGGCTGGGATAATTTAGAGTTTTAAAGCAGATACCCCTTAGATGGGTGCTCAGGTCCTTTTTGATTGTGAAGTCAATGCAGTGGGTCTAAGCATGGGTCCAGCCTTCATGAAGCCATATTAAGATTGAATACATCTGAGCATACCCCTTCTACCAGGATTATACAGGAATTAGAGTCAGAAATTGGCCAGTGCCTAAAAAGATTACCTGTCTGAAGGATGGAAGGATTTGTCTAATGCGTAGCAAGACAGAATGGAATGTAAAGGAGAGGAAATGCCTGTGGAGAGGCCAGAAGCTTGAAGCATCAGGTACATGTGGCTGGTCTGGTCAGGAGCTAGACTATAAAGAGCTTTATATGCCATGTTAAAAGTTTTATGATAAAGATGTTTGGGAGACTGAGGAATTATGAACAGGCATATGCTTTAGATTTTTAGTGTTGGTAGCAGTTCGGTGAATGGATTAGTAGGAATGGAGGCTAGGTGTAGAATTAAAGCAGTGGCAAGGCATAGGGAATAGAGGAAGAGTAGATGAATGTGCTAAAGCTCATCAGGATTATACTAGCACCAATTACCTATGCAGGGCCACTTTCCCATTCCATTCAATTTTTTTTTTTTTAACTTGATCTTTTTTTTTTGACTTGGCCTTGAATTTACTACGTAGCCTAGGCTGGCCTCAAACTAACAGCTATCTTCCTATCTCTGCCTCCCAAGTTCTGGGGATTACAAGTATGCACCTCCATGCCTGGGCTCCATTCAATTCTTGTCAATAAATTTATCCAGCCCATGATGCTGTCTCTTTGAGCACATGCAGGAAGAGAAGAGGCTAAAACAGTCACTTGCACAGGTCCATCCACTGTCCCCTGGCTTGGAACATCACCCCACCTCCTACCAAAGTTTTCTTCATTTTTGCCTTGGTCCTGTTGATTGTATTGTTTCTTCCCCCACTGTAGGTTATTAGCATCAATAATGAACAAAATGTCAGCTGCTGTTAATATCTCTAGTTGCACTAGTAGCTGTTTTGAGTGTTCATCAGAAAAGTAGAAATGAAAGTCATTATACCCTAAAACTACATAAGCTGACATTAGATGATGAGTTTGAGAAGGTCTGGTTATATACGTGTGCATAGTTTCATAATTTAGTATGACGTGAAATTAGACATGTATGGTGTCTACTGCGGGCACTGTTACTGTTCCTGTGAAGTATGTGCACAGGTTTATTGGATTTGGCCGTCGCCATTGGAGGGGCCCCCATGGTGAGAGAAACAGAGGTATGTTATGTGATCAAGATTATCACAGAAATGTAATTTTGATTACCTTTCCTTTGTTTTTCAGATTCAACTTTTCATCTTTATCCTATTATAGGCTGTTTTCTGTGTATTGGTCAAAAGGCCATGTAGCCTACCTGCCCTTCGAAGACTACTTTTAAGGTGTCTTAAAAGATAGCTGGTAAGTCTAGCAGGAAAAAAGTACATTGTGGTTTGTTTCTTCTCCACTCTAAAAGCATTTGTCCAGGATTTATAGTATTTTTACATTAGTGTTTCTATGCATGTGCTGTTTGTTTGGCTTTAATACTGTATATATATATATATATATATATATATATATATTTTTTTTTTTTTTTCCAATTTCATTTTATTTCAAGGATAAAAAGGAGAAGAAAAACTACAACAAAAATTAAAAACAGTCAACCAGGGGGCAACAGTGGCACATATGTTGCATATTGTCATCCCCAAATCATTTACCCAGAGTACAGGATGTCTGCATGTATTTTTGAATGTAAAGAAAATTTTGTGATAAAAGAATTTTTCAAAAGTACTTAGAATTCTTGAGGAAAAACTAGAAAAGTATATGCTTATCTCTAGCAGTGTTTTGTGGTGTGCTAAATGCATGTCTGGTAGAGTTTGCTCATTCTAGAGTGTGTGATAGTGTACTAGATATGGATATCTGTGATAGGATTTGAGATATGAAGAGTGAATTCTGCAGCATTGTTTGAGGAACTCAACAAGAGAGTGAGTATAATGGTGAGACTTAGTGGTAGGCAGATGTGGATGGTGGGACTTTGGGGATGGTCAGAGGAGGTGGTGGTAGGTAGAAAAAGGAGGGGCAACTAGACTCTTAAACCTCTGTTATGACGTTCACCTGATACATAATATGATACAGCTTTACTGTGAGTTGCCCTTGACTGTTCATCACTGCCACCATGGACAGATAAGATTATTGAGATGGGAGTCTATGAAGTTACCTTGCTTTACTGAATTAACACTGGGTTCTGAGGTGGTTAAGCCACTGTTTTTACATTTTTTTCTTTGTTGGTAGGTTAAAGATCATTGTAGAGATTTTTCTCTAGTGCTAAGTTACTATACCTAAGGCTTTCCACACATTAGGCAAGTGATCTCCCACTGAGCTACACCCCCAGCTCTTTTACGTTGAGACAGGATCGTGCTAAGTTGCTCAGACTTTACAGTCCTCCTGCTACCATCTCCAGAGTGGGTGGGATAACAAGTGTGTGCTGCTGAGCCTGGTTGGCATGTCTTTTAATGAGAAAAGATATTTGTTTTATTTTTAGACACAGGGTCCTTCTATGTTGCTCAGGCTGACCTTGAATCCTGGGCTGAAATGAACATTGTGCCTCAGCCTTCTTAGTAGCTGGGCCTACAGTGACCACTACTGTGCTTGGGTATTAATGGGAAAGGATTTTATGACATACTTCCTGAAGAGACTTCCAGAATATGTTTATCACTTGCTGGGCCTCATGCTGAGAATAGCATACCAAAACAGCAGATTGAAGCAATGGGAGAATTCAGGATAGAGTTACACATGAAATTTAGTAAATACTAAATGGACTGTTACACAGGTAAAGAAAAGGGCTGTGTAATCCATGTCACTGAGATACTAATTTGGGGTAAAAAATTAGGCTGCATTCCAACCTCCTTATATCAAATGGATTAAAGATACAAATGGAATGAGCTGGGAGTGTTGGTCAGTGGCAGAGCACTTGCTTGTATGCACAGGGCTCTGTTTTTGAGTCCCAGCAACACACATATGCACAAGCACAAATGTAAAAAAAAAAAAGAAAAAATTAGGAGAAACTTATTAAAGGTTTTGAAAAATGATAAAGTAACAGCATAATTTAAAATCTAGAGTTATAAGGAAAATAGTTGTATGTTTTAAATTTTTCTGTAAACAAATTGTGTATGTTTTTTTAAAAAGCTATGAAGAGACAAATGATACTCTGGGACAATAATTTCAGTAAAAGGGCTAATTTCTTAAATACACACTATAAAAAATGTACAAATCATGGAGGAAAATGAACTAGCTCTTCAAAAGAAGAGACAAGGGGCTAATAAGAGAAATTTGTAGGTCTTTTCATGAAAGAAAAGTACATTAAACATTAATACATGTCAGTTTTTACCTAAGTATAAGAAAGGTTTGGATTTTTTTGATGAGTGAGTTGAAGAGTTGTCCCTCATACTTACACTGTTGTACTAGTAAAATATTATACCATTTTGAGAGTTTGGCAAAATGTGTTAATTTTTAAATGCAGATAGCCTCGAGCCAGGTAATCTACTAGAAACTGGCCTTGTAGAAATATTCTCACTTGTAAAGAAAGAAAAGGAGCTCCATTTGTAAAAGTGTCCTAGGTAAATTCTTAAAACAGATTGCCAAATAAGGTTTACTGTAAATTACTTGTAAATTTCTTGTAAATTACATGTATAAATTTGTATGTGCCAGGAATCTTTTCTTCAGCCACACAATGGGGTGGTCACTCCATGGAGTGATGTTGTGAATATCGAATCTGTTCTTAATTATAAGCCTCTGTTACCTTGACCACAGGCTTCAAAGACTTGTTTGAACTTTTAAAAAGTCATGTTTTCTGGCTGTAATGTTCTAGGCTTTAGGGTGACCTCTCTTTGAGTATTACTTGCTTGGTTAATTCCAGCACATCATTTGTGAGATCTAATGGAGATCTTGTTCTGAGATGATTTTCTGGTAACTACTCTGTTTGGTCTCCACACTTTTAACTTCCCTGGCTAAAGTAAGCACTGTGTGGCAAGGTGCAATGCTAAACCTAAGCACCTAGAATAGGCACAGAACCCAAAGCAGTTATTTATAAAGTGTTGTACTAGTAAAATATTATACCATTTTGAGAGTTTGGCAAAATGCATTAATTTTTAAATGCAGATAGCCTTGAGCCAGGTAATCTACTTCTAGAAACTGGCCTTGTAGAAATATTCTGAATACTAAACACTTAATATTAGAATGGATAAAACATTACAAGATACATAGACATTAAATCAAGCCAGCATCAGGTTAAAAGAGCTTATGTTTTTCTTAGCTAGTTTTAATTACTAAGTGTTTTTTGGAACGGATTAAATGTGTTTTACCCAGTCTTAAATAGCCAGTCTTAAATAGGTTTCATTTTGCTGTTTATCATTGTATGCTAATGACTTGTTGTTTCAAGGTTTCAGAATTGAAGTGTAAAGCTATATGATAGGTAATTCTGGGGTCAGACTTGGATCACTGATGGTCCTGACACCTTGACCAGAGATGTGAAGTCACTGTTTCTTCATTGGGAAATGAAAATACCGCCTGTGTGATAATTGTTGGGAAGATTAAATGAGATGATCTAGATAAAACTCGTAGCAGAGTGCCTGGGACTTTGTTATAAATTACTTCCATTATCTTTTTGCAGTCTTTCAGTAGTATTTTAAAATGAAGCATGTGGCTTTCTGGACTTAAAAGTTATACATTTATATTGTGGATTAGGACAGTGGTGTTTTATTCAAAATTGTCTCATGAGAATAATTTATTTCTACTTTGTCATTGCAGTGTTTTAAGAGCACAGGTGTTGCCGTTGGGACAGAGGGAAGATGGAAGTATTCCATGAGCTGCGACGGTCTTCGGCACGTTTGGAGTGTGACCACTGCAGTTTCAGAGGCACAGATTATGAAAATGTGCAGATCCACATAGGCACCGTCCATCCAGAGTTCTGTGACGAGATGGATGCTGGGGGGTTAGGTAAAATGATATTTTACCAGAAAAGTGCAAAGCTTTTTCACTGCCATAAATGTTTTTTTACCAGCAAGATGTACTCCAATGTATACTATCATATCACATCTAAACATGCCACCCCAGAGAAGTGGAACGATAAACCAAAAAACCAGTTGAACAAAGAAACAGATCCTATGAACAGCCCTTCTATTCCTGAACACCAGAAAATGCCCTGTAACTCAGAAGAATTGAAGCCTGTACCTCTTCTCTCTACAGAAACACAAAAACTTGGTCCAGTTCTTTCTCCAGAGTCTCCAACAACTCCTCTTACTCCCCTGGAGCTTCAGAAAACTGACCCTGTTTCTTCTGAGCCCCACGCACCTTCTCTTCCTCCTGAGCCTTTGAAGACTGCTCGTATTTCTCCTGAACTTCCAAAACCAGCCCCTGCTGCTTCTGAATCACAGAAGCCTGTTCCTTCTCCAGAGCCACAGAAACCTGCCCCTGTGTCTCCTGAACCAGTGAAGGCTGGTCTTCCTAATAACTCCAAGCCCCAGAAACACTCTCATTTTACAGACACGGGAGGGGCACTTTCAGCCTCATCTCCGGAGTCACCGGTTCTGTCTGCTTCTCCTGAGCCTTGGGGACCGTCCCCAACTGCATCACCAGAATCTCGGAAGCCACCCCGGACTGCCTCCCCTGAGCCAAGGAAGCTGTCCCCATCAGAGTCTCCTGAACCTTGGAAGCCATTCCCTGCTGTCTCCCCAGAGCCCCGAAGACCAGCCCCAGCTGTGTCACCAGGTTCTTGGAAGCCAGGCCCACCTGGATCCCCAAGACCTTGGAAATCAAGTCCTTCTGCATCATCAGGTCCTTGGAAGCCAACTAAACCTGCTCCATCAGTGTCTCCTGGACCCTGGAAGCCAATTCCTTCTTTATCTCCTGGGCCGTGGAAACCAGCTTCGTCTGTATCCCCTGCATCCTGGAAGTCGTCTTCAGTCTCACCAGGTTCCTGGAAAACTCCCCCCACATCTCCAGAGTCATGGAAGTCTGGCCCACCTGAGCTTCGAAAGACAACTCCTACCCTGTCACCAGAACATTGGAAAGCAGTTCCCCCAGTATCCCCTGAGATTCGCAAACCGGGCCCACCACTCTCCCCAGAGCTCCGCAGCCCAGCTGGCTCTCCAGAGCTCAGGAAGCCCTCTGGGTCGCCAGATCTTTGGAAGCTTTCTCCTGATCATCGGAAAACTTCTCCTGCTTCCCTGGATTTTTCTGAGTCCCAGAAAAGTTCCCGTGGTGGTTCTCCTGATCTCTGGAAGTCTTCCTTCATCATAGAATCTCAGAAACCTAGTGTCTTCCCTGAGACCCGGAAATCAGGTCCTTCTGGTCCATCAGAGTCCCCCAAAGCAGCGTCAGATATCTGGAAACCTGTTCCCTCTGTTGATGCTGAGCCTAGAAAATCCATGTTTCCTGAGCCTACCAAAACTGCCCCTCCTGCTTCTCCCGAGCCACGGAAACGTATGCTTTTCCCAGAGCCCAGGAAGCATCCTCTTTTTTCTGACTTCCCCAAATCTACTGTATTCTCAGAGTCTCAGAAGACAGCTGAGCTTGGTGATGAGCTACAGATAGATGCCATAGGTGATCCAAAATGTGATATTTTGGTTCAAGAAGAGCTTTTGGTGACACCGAAGAAGCTTTTAGAAGATGCTCTGTTTCCTTCCTCCAAGAAAATGAAGAAGGACAACCAGGAGCACTCTGATGCTGAGCTGAGCAGCAGTGAGTACATCAGAACAGATTTGGAAGCCATCGATATTAAGGGCCAAGAGTCAAGCAGTGATCAAGAGCAGGTAGATGTAGAATCTGTTGATTTTGGCAAAGAGAACAAAATGGACATGAGCAGTCCAGAGCAGTCCAAACATGTGCTACAGTTCACTGAAGAAAAAGAAGCATTTATCTCTGAAGAAGAGATTGCAAAATATATGAAGCGTGGAAAAGGAAAGTATTATTGCAAAATTTGTTGCTGTCGTGCTATGAAAAAAGGTGCTGTTTTGCATCATTTGGTTAATAAGCATAATGTTCACAGCCCTTACAAGTGCACAATTTGTGGAAAGGCATTTCTTTTGGAATCTCTGCTTAAAAATCATGTAGCAGCCCATGGGCAAAGTTTACTTAAATGTCCACGCTGTAATTTTGAATCAAATTTCCCAAGAGGCTTCAAGAAACATTTAACTCATTGTCAAAGTCGGCATAACGAAGAGGCAAATAAAAAGCTGATGGAAACTTTTGAATCGCCCTTGGAGGAGCAGCAGATTTGATTTAAAATAGCGAATACTTGCTCTGTGGCATTGTTTGCTGAGATCATAGCTTGTTATCTAATCTGGTTGGATCTGTAGATGGTAGGGTGTATGGTATATTGTGTTTGTCTCATAGTGTTACAAAGCATAAGCATTTGGTTATTTTTTCATGGTCTCTGTTATGTGACTATCTTGTAAATCAATAAAATTTTAATGTAAATTCCAGTTGGATAAAACTTCTCATTTCTTTAAATATATTTGAATAGAATTACAAAGGGATAGTTATTCCATTTAATAAATGAGCAACTTCTAAACACCTAGTTGGAAGTATGTATGTATGTGTGAGTGACTGGTTTCAGACAATAGAAATTATTAGGTGGGCTAGGAATGTAGCCCTCAGTGGTAGGGAGAGCACTTGGCTACTATGTGTATGCCCCCTGGGTTTGATCCCAGTGCCAGTGAAGTGTGGGCGTGGAATGTTTAAGAATTTGGCATGAAAATAAACTTGAGAAAATTTGTTGCTTTTCCTTAAACATATTTTCAAGTCATGAGTTACTTTCTATTTGACCATGTAAAATTAGTCTATGAATCTTGGAATAGTTTTGTGATGTTTATTTGCTTTCATGTCATGGAAAGTTGGATGGAGTTTCAGGGTCACTGATTTTCTGCTAACAGGGAAAATTGAGTAAGTCTTGAAAGTAGTTTGCAGTCTCCTACCAGAGGCTGAGAGGAGGAGGATAGTATGATGGGGTCCTTTTTGTCCTTCCACATTTCCAGTGGAGTCTTCCATTTGGTGCCCTGCCCTTCACTTCCCTGCCAGCTCACCAACAGATGATCCTTAACTGCCAAATGTGTTAGTTTGTCTCCTGTTCCTGGACCCAGCATGCCTCCTATTGGGGTTTAAGAGCAGGGTAATGGATAGGAGCTGAAAGTCTTCCAAGTTCACAGTAAAAATTTTTATAAATAGACCATTTCTGTTTGAGAAATATGTTGATTTTGTTTTCCACAGTTCTGTTGTTACTGTAAATACTTTGTACCTGTTCATGGGTTATTTTATTCTAAGATACTTTGTCAAATGTGTTTAAACCAAATTAAAAAGACTTCTGATGTCTGCCAAATCTTGTATATTTTTTTCTAGTTTTTCTTGTGTAATTTTCTATGTATAATTCCAAATTTTTGTTTTCTTTCCCATTGCCAGTTACTTTCAACATACTAGTTTTAATGTATCAAACTGTTTTTCTGGGTTCAGTGATCAGTGAGTTAGGAAACACCATATACTTGAGATAGTGTATGTTCTGTTAGTATATTAAGAGTTGAGTGTTCTCAGTCACTAGTTGTCTTGCCTGCCTCATTTCAACATTGTAAGGCCTTTAATGTCAGAGGATTCAGAGACAGATAGGATTGAGACTGTTGGTCTTGTTTAGTTATTAACTTTAGTTCTGTTTGCATAGGACATTGTTCTTGGCTTAAAAAAAAATCCTTTGTGCTATTCTTTTAGAACTTAATAACAAAAATTATTTGGTAACTGCCATCTGTACAGTAGCACTGCTCTCATCCGTATGACCAGCTCAGTACATTTTCATTTTTAAGTCTTTTTTTTGTTGTTTTGAGACAAAGTCTTGCTGTGTAAATCAGGCTGGCCCAGAACTCAACACGTAGCCCAGGTTGACCTTGAATTCGAGGCAGTCCTGCTTCATCAGTGCTGGGATTAGAGGCATGTGCCACCAGGCTCAGCTTTTTAAGACTTTAATGAACTTGCAATCTAATGTTTTCAGGTAACACCCTTACTGGCTTTTTGTTATTATATGTTAAGTGACTAGTTTAATGTTTACATGAGTTATACCTGAAGCAGCATTTTTTACTACTGCTGTGGATTCTGTGACTATTTTGGGAAAGACCTAGAAGGATGCTTATTAAAAACATCCCCAAGCTGTGTTCCCTTTTAGACTAAGTTATAGCTCCAGATGTAAAACTGAAATTGTACTTTTTTCAATCTGGTAGACTAGTCATGTATAATTTTGATTACATGTGTTAGTTTACCATTGCAGTGGCTTCAATCCTAGATACCTTCTTTTCACTGGGCCATTGTTGGAGTGTTATGGTTTTTACCCTGTCCATCTTACTGCTCCTTTGTCCTGCTGTCCTCCATTTTCCAGAGATACCTTGTACTGCCTTACTCATGGTTCCCTTCCTGCATCTATAAAGCCAGGAGTATAAGATCTCTGACCCTACTTTGTCTGAACTCTGCCTCTCACTTCCCTGAAGGACACATGATTACTGGGTGCTACACAAATGAACTGGGCAACCTTCCTGTTTTATGGTCAGCTGGTTAGCAATCTTAATTCACCTTTGCTTGCCAGCTACCATAGTCAGCTTGCTCCAGGGATTAGGACCTGGGCATTTTGGGGAGCCTTTCTCCTGCCACAACTGGGCTTGAAAATTGGGGTTCTTCTGAGTCAGGCCATACAGAGTTTCTTTGGTGGTGCATCTGTTTCCACTGCCTTGCTGGTCTGGGCCCTTATCACTGAATGACTGGTATGATATCTACTTGCATTCTCTGCAGCATTTACCGAGCCCCTACACATGACAATTTCCACCATATTAAGTGACCTCTTAAGGTCTGGTTGCTATCATTGGCAAACTACTTTATTCAAGTAGCCTTTCCACCTTTGATATGTAGGTTAAAAGTATTTTAAAGGGAATAAAATGAGCAAAATAAAACAATGAGAAAAGTTGGATTTCAAGAGCAAGACAGTAGGAAATCTCCAGTAGTTACTGTATTGCATTTTTTTTTTTTTTTCCTAGTACCAGGGATTGAACTCAACCTCATGCCTGACAGGCAGGTACTTATGCCACTGAGCTAAATCCCCAGCTCCTGTATTGCATAATTTTAACCACCAAATAGATGCTCAGACTACTGACTTTAGGCTTGCAAAATCAATCAAGCAATACAAGTGTTGTTTCTTTACTTAAATCTCAGCCTGTGTTCTGAATTAGCCAGCGAGGAGGTGAGGGTGCTTTTCTTCTTTCCCAGCTGGTGTGGTGGCTGGCTCACGGGAGGATGCAGCTTGGCTTCTTGGTTCTCTCTGGCAATGTGACTGCTGCTTGGAACAATGAATTTAATAGAATAAAATAGCTAAACCTAACTTGCAAAAACTAGAAGAAAGTTTATCTTAACAGAAAAGTAGAGTTTAAGGAAAGAAGTAAACTAAATAAATGATATTTAATAACAAATGAGCTCACTATCATAACAGTCAATTGCAAAGATCTCTGTAGCTTCAACATATATTAAACAGAGTTGGAAGAAAATCCACAAACTGTTAGAAAATGTAATTTGCCTGCCCGTTGAGAGAACAAGCATGTAAATATCACTGATCGATTTTAACTTCCCTGGTAGACAAATTTTATATAAAACTGGTAGGTAGATACTTGTTTGCATTGTACATGAAATACTAGCCAAGATAGAATACATTTGGGGCTTTAAATGCAGACCTCCAGGGACTAAAATAATGCCTGTAAATCTTACTATGGAATCAAATTAGAGGTTGGTAACAATGAAAATTTTCAAATGTTTAGAAATTAGATGACACTCTTTAAAGCAGCTGAATGTGTTGTCACATGCCTGTAATCCCAGAATTCAAGAGGCTGTGAGGCAAAAAGATAGTCTTGAGTTTGAGTGCAGTTTAGGCTACATAGTGAGGCTGTCTCAAATCACCTAAATAAATTAATACATGTAGAAACCATTTTACATTGTGATGGTGAATATATAACGTTCATGGGATGCAGCTAAGATAGAAGGTAGAGAAAAATTATAGTATAATAGTGAAATATTAATGTATATGTATTAGAAGAAAATTTGAAAGCAAATGTAAGATATTCCTGAGAAACAGCTGTGTGACAAAATTATAAAAGTCTCACTGAAGCATTAGTTAAGGTGGCTGGTTGGAAGATGCCAGATATCTTCCATAGTTGGAGATGTTTGTGTATCATCAAGTGGAGGATTGATGCAATTTAGAGGCATATGCATTAAGTCAGCAAATAAATATGTGCAGCAACAATTATTCCTCCATAATTAGGACATGTCCAGGAATCAGGATGAAAATAGAAGTGTTCCTATTGCTATAGTATCTTGTAATACTTCGATGGAATCTTTGGATCCTATATCAGAAATTCTGGTTTTAGCAAGTCTTAAGATTCCGATAAATTGCACAAAGTTAAGTATGTCTATTATATTGCATGATTTATGAGTCTTCATGAATTAGGGAAAATACGCTATATTTTTTAGATGACATCAAATGAAGGGAGGTTGTTATCTTAGTCATTTTGGGGTGTTAGAATACCATAGGTGGGACAGCTTAGACAACAAGTATGTATTTCTCATTGTCCTAGAGGCTGAGAAGTTAAGAACTATGCGGTGGTTCATTCATTTCCTCATGAGTATCCTCTTTCAGGTTTGCATAGAAATGCCTTCTTGCTGTGTTCTCCACAAGTCAGAGAAAGTTTCCATTTTAGAAAGCACACAAATAATCATGGAATCTTAGAAATATGGACTGTATAGGTCACTCTGATGAACCTCAAATTTTGCCATGTTTAATCTCAGTCTCTCACAAATGTGAAGAAGTCAGCAAAATGTAGACAAATTTTCTGCCAGACCATAACACGTATGGTTTGGATCCAATTGCCAATGGAGTCCTGTTCCTGGTTGGAACTCCTTACTCTAGTTTGTATCATCTCCATTTCTATCTGCATTCTTGTGTTCAGGTCTCTGACAAGAATCTTACATAAAGCTCATCTTACAGCATTCTAGGTCTGCTTCTTTAACTGGCATCTCCAATCCTTTCCAAACTGCTCCTGTAAACCACTTCCACAGGCATCTGAACCACATTGCTAGGTACTGTCAAAGGAATCACCACATTTCTGGAACTAAAATCTGTATATCACTTTCTCATCCCCAAGAAACAATGTTCAGCAGTGTAACTTAAGAGAGGAGTGGTTTATTTTGTTTTATACTTCCATTCATAGTTAGCTCTAAGGCAGGAGGGCAGGGCAGAAAGATGTATGTGGTGGATATTATGGCTAATATCTAGATGTCTCCCCAAAACCTCATGCACTTATAGGTGAGAATTTTTGGAGGTCTGTGGATCGTGGGTATGTGATACTGGATCATTGGTGTGTGATAACTGGATTGGTCCACTATTTAGGTTAGCATAATTCTGGGTGTTGCTGATTGGAATTATTGAAGACAGAAGACCCACTCTGGGTGTGAGTGGCAACAACCAATATGCTTGTAGCTTGAATGAGATAAAAAAGGAAAAGAAACCTCACTGATGTTGCTTTCTGGTTACCCTGGCACGTACTGTTTCTCTTCTGCAATGGCCATTTATCATGCCACCCTGTCTTGGAGTCAGTGAAAACCTCTACAAACTGTGAGCCAAAATAAACCTTGCCTCTTTTAACTTGTGGGTGTCAGGTATTTTTCTCTAATATGAGAAGTTAAAAAGACAGTGGAGGAAAAACTCCACACCTTGTCATGGCTAGGAAGCATAGGGAAGAGTGGATCTGGGACAGAGAGACACCCTTTCAGGTCACACCCGTCATACCTCCCTTCTTCTAACCAGGCCCCAAGACCTAACCACTGAGCTAAATTCCCAGCTTCTACCCACTGTTGTAGTCAGGGTTTACAAATGAATAGATTTAATATAATATTCATAATTTATAGGATTTCTTTATAATATTCATCCAAAATGTCTAATGCAGAAGAATGCAAGAGATCTGTCTGTGCAGTAGAGACCTGAAGAATCCAGTTGAGGGTCTGGATCCCATGTCAATGTCTCATTCAAGTCCATAACAAGGATCTACACCTCAAGGCTGGTGGTGAAGCTAAAAAGTCTGTATTTTCAGGGTGAAGCATTTGTGCTGTACGGTTGAGGGATCTGCCTTGGAGCCAGGAAATGATGCTCAAAACAAAGGTAAGGACACGACCTCCTCTAATGAGGACAACTGAGTTCATAACAGGAAAACCAGCTGCAATTATCTTCCCCTGGGAAATCAGCAGCATACAATAATCCCTTCATACTTTCCTTTTATACTTTTAGTAACAGTCTTCAGGGTGTTCCATGCCTAGAACCACACTGACTCAGTTCACCTGGGAAGTCCCACTTTAATTGACCATTGGTTAATTCATACTCATGTGGTTCATAATTCAGGAAAATAAGATGAATTTCCATTCCACGAATGAAGTAGTTTTAAAGTGAAAAACCTGGACTTTCCATTTTTTAAATCCAGAACTACATTCATGAGATCTTGTGCCAAACTAAGCATGAAATTACACTGTATACTTAAATAATAAGCAGCTCTCAATTCCTTGATTGTAAGAGTGTTGTAATTCATATGGACACTCCTCAGTTACTTGGTAATTATTACTATCAAACTCATCCTAGCTATGAATCCCAGAGAAGAAATCAGCAGCTTCATCTACACTGTAAATCCCTGAGCCTGCCCAACTTAATATACCCCTAGCATTTATCTATGGGTATATCTTCTTTAATTAAAAATATGATACTTAAGAACAATGCCCCAGTTTATTACGGCTGCTACGTGGGACTGCATTTACATCCATGAGTTTTGCTGATGCATTGAAATAAAAGGCCTTTATTTCGTGATGTAGTCATCTCTAGCCTTCACTAAACTTCACCTGGTTGCTATTTTATTCATATTGCTCCTGAATGAAAGACAATGTCAAAAAACCCCAGCTTGTTTCTAAAGCATTACCTGGAGCCTTCATCAGAACACTGTTCCTAATTAAATATATGAGATCCAAGTTGGATAGGCCCTGGTATCACCTTAGAAGCATGTCCTCCAACATAAAAGTATCTTCTAAAATTTTCTTAATTGATAATAATTCAGCTGCCACCTGACTATGCTAGCAAAAGAGAACATTTATGCTCATATCCTATGTATCTTCTGTTCCTATTTTAATCACTTAATGCATATTTTATATTATATTTATTTGCTTTACCTTTAAATTTTAAACATTTCCCAGGTCTGCATGGATTTTTGTCTCTCTTTCATTTAACAGAGCTCAACATTTAACACTATTGTCAGTTGGAGGTTAGATACATGTGCCATTGAATTTGGGCTCTATCCTTTTTTTTTCTTTTCTGAAATTATAGTACCCCCTCAATCCCATTCTGTTTCATAAAATTATATCTCCATTGTGGAATCTTGCTCCTTGATTGCTAGTTGTTAGAGCCCAATCTGCTTAGTGTCCTCCAGAAACCCTCTTGATGAACTACCCTGTGCTTAGCTCTGGCTTTGGCTTCAATTGAATATACTCCTCCAAATTATGTGTTCAGTCCTTGTCCAACATGAGTGTAGTACACGGATATGAAGTTTTCAAAAGCTGAGTAAGTTTCTGCTTACTCATATATATGAGTCCTTTTGTAGTGTTAGTTTCTTCTAGGAAGAGGCAAAACAGAATGAAAAAGAAAACAATCACCAAGATAATAACATTCACCAGAAAACAAATTTTCACATGCACCTACCAAATTTATTCAGTAGTGATATTCTGCGAAACAAGAGTAAATACAAGTCACCCGCTTCACGCTCAGTCATAGGAAAAATCCACATTCAGACAGTTAAACATCTTTCTGATGCAGAGGGCAACTGTGAAACGGTGTGCCACGGTGAATAAGATCCTGATGATAATGCAGCAACAGCTGAAAATATTAACTCTGGAAACTGACCGCAGCCTGCTGCTCCCCTTTCCCAGTGTGAAAATGCAACCTCCTGTACCCTGATATTTGCTGGAGGAGCATACTTACCTGGAATCACTTTGTGGTTCTCATTGAAAGTGTAAAATCTATCACCCCTTTCCCCAGAAACTACATAAAGGAATCTATCTCTGAGTCTGAAATTCACACATTTTTATGTACACAAATTATAGATAAAGTACAGCAAATGTATGCATACCAAAATCAAAACTTTCCAAAGGAAATAGGATCACAACCTCAAACAGAAAACTAGAACTCAATGGCTGTGGCTTATTCCTTCTGTGTGGCTTCTGCACATGACTCTAGACTTCAACCACTCTGCAGTTTTTCACTGTTCATAATCTTTCTGTTGGTGTTATCTCCAGTTGGAGGACACCTATAGGGAAGACTGCTGCCCAGGAAGCACCAAGGGAAATTCATTGCTCACATTCATCATCTACATCACAACATTTATAAATTAAGTAAGATAAGAATGTAGAATCAAAAAAATATTTTTTGAGACAGGGTCTCACTATATAGTTCAGGCTGACCTTGAACTCACTCTGTAGTCCAGGATGGCTTTGAACTCATAGAAATTCCCGTCTCTGTCTCCCAAATGCTTGGATTACTGGCATGTGCCACCATGTTTAGCCAAATAAAAACTTTTAAAAAATTTTTTTTATTTAAAGAAAAAAATTGAAATAGAAAGAGGGTAGAAATAATACAAAATTTCAAAAACAAAACAAAACAAAAAAACAAAAATAGTAACAGTAAGAAATCACTAGTTGATAATTACATATTTTCCTCTTAGAAGTAGTTGTTCAAGTTACAAAAGTAAAGCCTACAAAGTGGACATTTAAACAGTGAGACTGCAACCAGTTCTGTTCATCTATCCAACAAAAACTTAGTAATATGGTTATCAATCCTACACACTTAAACATACATACAGTTATAACCTTTAGAATACTTTCTTTTCCTCTCTTCTTTACAATAACTGTAATCCATTCTTGTAAACTACTTAGAAGTTCTACACATGTATAAGTCTCTACATGTATACCTAGCCTTTCAGTATTAGAGGGAGAAACAAATCAAAACAAGTCAACAATACAAATTCTTAGAGAAATGCAAAATGAAAAGGACATATAAAACTACAATACTAGGTGATCTATGATAGTTACTATGATGTCTCTTGTTATTTTCAATAAAATTGTCTATATCGTCAAACATAGTATAATTAAACTTAGCATTACATTACACTATTAATAAAAACTAAACATTGGAGATATTATAGGACTTCAAAGGCAGTTAATAATCAAACCAGAATGGGTATCCTATTGAATCTTGTCATCTTCAAAGTAGTTGCCTCTACTCTCAGACTTGATACTCTCAAGCATACCAGATTCAAATAAAATCAGTCAAAGATAAAACAGTGATATAACCAATCTTCTCCTTCTTATCTCTGCTAAGCTGTTTTTCTGTCATTGTTGGTTTACTTTTCTCCTTCATTCTACTGTCTGCTGCTTTCTTTGAGGCCTTTCTGCCATTGTTCCTGGAATCCTGGTGATTTTCTTCTCTCTCTCTAGAATGTCCTTCAATATTCTTTGCAGGGTTGGATTGGTGGTCACAAACTCCCCCAGTTCCTCTTTGTCATGGAAATATCTTGTCTCTCCATTAATTTTGAGAGACAGTTTTGCAGGGTACATAAATCTGGGTTGGAGGTTATTTTCTTTCAGGTCTTGGAATACTTTTCTCCAAGTTCTTCTTGATTTGATGGTTTGCATCAAGAAGTCAGCTGTGATTTTGATAAACTTTCTTTTATAGGTAATCTGTTTTTTTCCTCTGACCATTTTTAATATTCTGTTCTTGGGATGGATTTCTGGGATCCTGATTATTATATGTCTGGCTGTAAATCTGTTTTGGTTGTAGTTGGCTGGAGTTCTGTATGACTCATATATCTGAACTTCACTTCCATTACCTATGTTTGGGAAGCTCTCCTTAATTATTTCTGTGAATAGACTTTTTATTTCATTTGTATTTGTCACTGTATCTTCATTCACATTTTTTATTCTTAGGTTATAAATCCTCTTGTCGTCTTCTAGCCTTTGTATCGTTGCTTCCTGGTTCCTTGTTATTTTTAAGAGATCCTTCCTTTCATGATCATACATTGCAAATCTATCTTCAAGTTTTGAAAGTTTGTGTTTAGTTTCTGTTAAAAGGTTTTGCCAGCTTTCAATGGAGTTTTTAATTTCCTGATATTGTCTTTGGATCTGTTTCATGTATTCTAGATTTTGTTTATATTATTCATCAAAGGCTTCTCTCCTTTCTCTGGATTCCTCCATTCTTTCATTTGTGTCTACTTGAGGATTACCCAGGATTTCTTTTATAATCTTCTTATATCTTGCTTCACCTGAGTTAGAATTTCAGATTTAAATTCATTGATGAGGTCACAGAAGTATTTATTTCCGATGAGGCCATGTCTGATATTACATGTTTGCTGCCCTCAACTTCCTCTGCATTTACCTCTACTGGACTCACTTTCCCTGGTTTGGCAGTTGGAGGCCTTTTGCTGTTTCTCTGTCTTGTCATGTTTCTGGCCCCCTTCAGATAGGTGGGTAGTGGAGGTCTCCAAGTCCCTCACACTGCCCACAGTTTTTCTGCAGCACACTGGCTAGGGAAGTGCCTCCTCCTTAGTCCGCTGCTGATCTGGGAGGTACATGCTGTCCTGGCCCATCCTACTATGTCAGTCAACCAGTGGGTGCTTCAGCACATTTGTATGTTCCCTGGGGAAGCCACTGGCTCAGGACAGCATTGTCCCTGGTTATTGGGCTCCAACCAGGGGCCTGGCCCAGCCCAAGCAGATCCCACCAATTTGCTTTGGGCTAGGAGCCATTGACCGACGCTGCCTCGGGTTTTGACTCAAGCCGGCCCTGCCCAACTCCAAAATGTCATCTAGCTGGTCCTCCAGCTCTGGGGAATCCAGTACCTGTCACTCACCAAAGTTTGTGCAGCTCGACTCGCCATTTCCCCTGCTGCTGCAGCGCCTCCTCCAGCCGAGGGTTTGGAGCTCACCAACTCCCGCTCTCAGCAGGGCCGGAACCTCAGCTCTGACTCTGAGATGTGCCTGGTACAGTGACTGGAGCTTGCCCAGTTCCAGCCCTCCTTCTTCTTTCTTTTTCTTTTTCCTCAGTTTCTTCCTGGGTTGTGAGAATTCCTCTCCTTTTGTCTGGCTTTCTCCATGTTGTTAGATTCTAGCATCTGAATTGTTTTTTTTTTTTCAGAGAGGCTCTTTATCATGCTACCTCTCAGTCAGCCATCTTGGATCCCCCAAATATAAACTTTTGAAAGGACTCTATGACTCCTTGATTTGTATTTTGTTAACTGACAAAGTAGAAAAGGAAAATGTTAAGACATTTTATGTGGATTTAACAATGTACAGTTAAAACTACTTTTGAGAATACAAATAAGTCTACAAATAATTATGTATAATCAAACCAGCTTGGGAAACAACTTATTAAATAAACTCTCCCCTGTTCCCTCAGTCTCAGTGGTTCTTTTAAAGTCCCAGGTTGTGTGAAGGGTGATTCATGTGCTGTCTGCCTAGAGATGTTTGTGCCATTTGAAACTCTCTGTTTCATCACCATTACCACTGATCTACCCAGTCTTTTCTGGATACTAAACATTCTGAAATTACATTTTCCTTTAAAAAATTTATGCCTCTTCCAAGTTTGTTATTTCTGAGGTTCAATTACAACCCATGTAAAATGCGGATATTTTCCTGGGGCAAATGTAGAAAGTTTTCAAGCGCCTATTATTTATAGATGAGAATGGAAGTATTTGTTATTGGTAGATGTACATGATATTTATCAGTTGGCCAGTCAGTCAAGGGTCTCTTCCAGACAACTTCTGTCCTGTCTTGTCTTTTTTCTGTTGTGACAAACCAGACAGATAGAGGTTGTGTACCTTCTACTGTAATAAGAAATAGAATAATGCCCTCTTATTTGAGGGGTAGTGATTCCATGTCCTCATGTATGCTTTCAACATTGAATAATAATCACACATACATACACACGTATAGCATTTTATGTACATATATGCTTACGAAAAAATTTAATTGATAAATTCTTCACATGTAGAGATTCTTACCAGTACTTAGTACTGAAATAGTTGTAACAAAATGTAATTGGTGCCATGTGAATTACTGTCTTTCTGAGAATTGCCTGTGTTATTGTACTCACCCTTTTTGTCAAGATGTGACATCACACAAGAACTATGTGATGAGATATATTGAGGTAAGATGGTGGATCACAGTGGCATGATGTTAAATGATGATATTGACCTGACACATGATTTGAAACTTGCCAGTTTTTATTTCTAGAATTTTTAATATTATTAGATCCTAAAAAACACTGGCAGAATTAACATATAAAGAGAGACTGTGATTATCTTAGTTGGTGCCACACACTACCTACTGGGCATACAGGAGCAAAGTTTATGCGCCCCCCCCCCCGCCAATTCAGGCAGCCTTGTATCCTAGTTTTGGTGAGTGAATCTGATGCTTCAATTTACACACATTGAACTCCTAAGCTTGTGATTATTACATCCTTGTAGATCTCTTTTAGGGTCACAATGTGGTCTCATACCTATCATTTGGGATTCTGCTTCTTGAAATCATAAAAATCAAGGGGATTTTCTTTAGAAATCAAGGAAGGATGATTAAGTCCTTACAAAGCTACTATTTTATTCAGGATGCTGCTATTTATAGATGGCTGACTTTCCTTTTGGAAGTATTTTAGCTTTTATAAAAAAAGATCAGTAATTGGAAAATGAGATATTTTACAAATGGAAACAGGATGAAGAAATGAATGGAAGGGGAGAAAAGGAAGGGAAGGGGAAGAGTTCAGATGTGTTATGTACACGTGCCATGTTCTGATAACAAATGTAAACATTAGACACTGTGAACACATCTTAATAGTATTTTTGTCTATGTACTGCCTAAGTGAGTAATAATAAAAATTTTAACTTCTTAAATTTGTTTTGCTTTTGGCTTGTTCCTCTTGTCACCAGCATGACTTGATGGAGACATGCCATAAAACCTAGTAAAGCACTTTTGTATATCTGTGCATATCCTAAAGAAAATAACTGTTATGTGGCCCATTGATTTAAGTGGGCAACAGCCATCAAAAAATTGTTTATAATATGAGAAAAGTAGAAACATGTATATACATATGTTCCATTGTAGTACACTAACAGCATCTAACCCTGGAGAGAATACAGTTAGGTTGGTGCTATATACATCAATAAAGTCAAAGTGGTTACAGATGTTCCTTGAGACAGAAAGTGAAAATATTTAGTCAATCTAACAAAGTTGAAATAAAATATATTGAATATGCACTCAATACACTGAATCTAATGAACATTATAGCTGCCCCTGCTACACGTACATGCTAATCATGCTTATATTGACTTGTAGTCAGGAAAAATAATCTAACACAGAACTTGCTTCATAACAAAATATAAAACATCACATATAATTTATCAAATAGAGTACACTTAAGAGTACTTGTTTACTGTTGGTATCTGGTGGCTGATAGAACAAGGCTCACTGCTGCTATTCAACAGAAAAAAGTGAGTATTGCTGCAGTAAACAGGAATATGTATCAGTAAAACATTTTATCTTGAGCTGTTTGGGTAAGATACACAGGAGAGGAAGGACTATATTTAATGGAATTACTATCTTAACTTTTAAAATACTTTCTACACTGACTTCCCTAGTGGTTGAACTAATTTATATTCCCACCAATGATATAAAATGGTTCTTTTTTCTCCTACAGCTTCATCACTTGCTTTGTTTTGTTTTTGAGTTCTTAGGGTTACCTAAGTGCTCTTTCTGGAATAAAGATGCTGTTCCAATTTGCATTTCTCTACTGGGCAAATATACTGAACATTTTTCAGGTATTTATTGGCAATTTGTACTTCTTCTGAGAAGCATATATTCATTTCACTTTCCCCTGTTTCCCCCAGATATTTGTACTCTGCAGACTAAATGGGAGACATTTTCCCATTTTGTAGTTATTTCACTCTATTATTGTTTGCTTCCATGTCCATGCAGTTTTTTCAGTTTTATATAATTGTTTGTTGTGTCATCTCACCTTATTTTCTACCAAAAACTAGGAACAACATTAAGAAAACTAATTTTTTCATGTCTCTCCTAAATTCAGACCAAAGAATGCCTGTCTTATGTTTCATTGTTTATGTTTTAATCTATGATGCAGACATTTATGGCTGCTGTACAAACATTACTATGAAAAGATTGTTTTCAGAGCAACAGAGGCATGATTTGCAATAGTGATATTTAGCTCATCATAGGTTTATGTTCTTTACCTAAACTTGTTATTTTCCTTAAAATGCAGACTTAAAGAGAACTGTTTGAGTTTGCAAAGGAATCCACTTCAGTTGCTTCCCCAGCCTCAGCTTCAAAGCCATGATCATCCCATCTTGCATCTTCTAATGCTAGGACTAAAGGAATATAGCATTGCATTTGCCTTAACTTTTACTTTTTTTTTCCCCCGGTACTTGGGATGGAACTCATGACTTTGCACTTGCCAGGCAGGCACTTAATGCCACTGAGCTAAATCCCTGGCCCTTTGCTTTAAACTTTTATACAGTGAGAGAGAAAAGGACAAACACTGATGTGTAATGAATTGTATTAAAATAATTTTGATACTGGATAGTAAAACCTAGGTGTCCTAAATCACTCAGTTACATCTACAGAGCTTCAACATACATTTTGAGACAGAATCTAAGTCGAATAGGCAGGCTTCAATTTTGTCTTCTCTCCTCTCTGCCTCCTGAGTTGTTGAGATAACAAACACACATCATAAGGCCCAGCAAAATATTTTTTCATGGTAAAATAATGAGAAAGTAAATGTGCTCAGTGTAAAACATCTTGTAGTTTCGCTATTCTATCACAAGCTAGAACAGTAACACATAGCACGTATCTTTCTGTTGATGGTAAAAATAAGAAATTTGCTGTAGGAAGTTAGGTATAAGTTGAAGAGTGCATAAATTGACACTGTACTCTGCCGTGTACTGTTTCATGAATTATATCAGATATTTCAGATATAAAATCCACTATTGGTGAATTATTTGTGTCAAAGCATAATTAAGAAACGGGCAAGCTATAATGTTCACTGCATTATGGGTATTTAAAAATGAATTATTCACTTATGTATTCATTCCATAAGTTTGTAACAATATAACCCCATCATAAATTGAGCAATTTCTGTATTTAAGAATACTGAATAAAATGTTTTACAAAACACTTCCATGTTAAAATATTTAAAAATACAGGTTATAGGAGGCCACCTGGGACTCAAACACACACCTCAAGCCAGTCTATGTGCTTGAAGGCATTTGTCACGTATCTCAAACATTAGACAGTGCTTCTTATGAATGACAAATGGCACTGCATAAATACATCTCTAAAATTGGCAAAACAAACCTGAATTATAATTTAATAAATTTCATTTTTTTACAAAATTGACATCTCTCGTGAGTTAGGTTTTCCTTCATGGCATTATTTCTGTTTATTAGGTAAAAAACAATAATGTTAGCCAGACATGGTGATGCAAGCCTATAATTTCAGCACTCAGGAGGCTGGGGCAGGAGGATTGCCATGAGTACGAGGCCAGCCTGGACTACACAATGAGTTCAGTGCTAGCCTAAACTACACAGTGAAACCCTGTCTCAAAAAATATGAATACTAAAGATAGAATAGCAACACAGCAGATAGAATAGCAACACAGCATCAGAGAAAAAAGACATTTGCCTTATTACATTCAATAGCAATTCTCCCCAAAACAACTTCACTGCTAACAAAAATTCCTGGAAAAGTGTTGTTGCTGATAAGTCATACCATCATTTATAATTTTGTAGATTATAATTCATGATATCCTTTTGGAGACAAGTTATAGTCCTGACAGTCTAAGGCAATCAGAAGATAACAGTTTCACTTATTTTAGGTATATATGGTGGAAAAACTACCACTAAATTAAGTCATTGGAATATAAGGCAAAGTACAGTTTTGATAAGAAAACAAAATTTTATGTAAATGATAATATTTGCCCTTATATGAAAGAAAAATAGGCAAAATTATGTGCATGATACATTATACAAGCAGTATCTTATCATATGGGAAACAAAATGTGCTAACCAACAAGTTGTGCAGGAACAAATCAACTTTGTCCAAATATGCTCATAAGTCTCTGAAAATATCTTAATATAAAATATGGCATCAAATTGAAAATATCTCTTGTTACACAGAATACGAAGTAAACACATCAAAAATTTTTTAAAAAAGTACTGGCAAAATCTCAACAATGAATAGACATCAATTAACAAAATTAAGTTTTTTAGGGGCTTTAAGTTACCCATTGTAAAGACTAAAGAAAAACTACATAAATACTAACTCTACTTGAAAGTAAAAAATACATTTCAGTTCAACATGCTTAATCAAAACACTATGTATTAAGCTCAAAGATGCATAAAAATACCTAGTTATGTCAACTCAACATTTTATATTAAATACTGCTGACACATAATCCAGATATTTAAGTGATTTACTGAAAAAACACATAATATATGCAGTTTAGGATTTTTCTGGATTTTTGGGATTGTATTTTCTAGAAGTTTTATAGAAGTACTAATATCAACCTTAGTTGATTAGTTCTCCAATACATGAGAAATTTTCACAGGATTTTTAAAATGGCTTGTATATAGTTCTCTCCAGTTGAGATTTCCTTCATTTATTCTACAATAGATCTGTGGGACTCCTACACTGCTTACATATATAAGGTTTTCCCCTTGTGAGCTGTCTTTGACAAGCTCTAGGCAATGTAAATGCTTCCCTGCACTGCTTTAATACATAGAATGCAAGAATTAATGCAAAGTTTCAAGTTCTTTCATGTCTTTTACAATAACCAACTTTGCTAAATGTTTCCCATGTTGCTTAGGATTTCTCTCCAGTATGAGTTCTTTCACATCTTTGACAAACACTATGTATGTTGAAAGTTTTTCCACATTGGTTTCTTCCCAGTGTGTTATTTTATGTCTTTGACAAGAAGGTTGTGCACTAAAAACTTTCCCACATTGCTTACATACAGAGGGTTTCTCCTATGTGAGTTCTTCCATGTATTTTAAAATAATACTGTGCACTAAAAGCTTTCCCACACTGTTTACATACATAGGGTTTCTCCCCAGTGTGAGTTCTTTCATGTCTTTGACAAGTACTATGCATGCTGAAAGCTTTCCCACATTGCTTACATACATAGGGTTTCTCCCCAGTATGCGTTCTTCCATGTATTTTACAATAATATTGTGCACTAAAAGCTTTCCCACATTGTTTACATACATAGGGTTTCTCTCCAGTGTGAGTTCTTTCATGTATTTTATACTGACTGGGTGTGTTGAAAGCTTTTCCACATTGCTTACATGCATAGGGCTTCTCCCCAGTGTGAGTCCTTCCATGTATTTTACAATAATACTGTGCACTAAAAGCTTTCCCACATTGTTTACATACATATGGTTTCTCCCCAGTGTGAGTTCTGACATGTATTTTATATTGACTGGGCCTGCTGAAAGTTCTCCCACATTGCTTACATACATAGGGCTTCTCCCCAGTGTGAATTCTTTCATGGATTTTATACTGACTGGGTGTGCTAAAAGCTTTTCCACACTGCTTACATACATAGGGTTTCTCCCCAGTGTGAATTCTTTCATGGATTTTACATTCACTGGGGCTGCTGAAAGCTTTCCCACATTGCTTACATACATAGGGTTTCTCCCCAGTGTGTGTCCTTTCATGTATTTTACATTTACTGGGTCTGTTGAAAGCTTTTCCACATTGCTTACATACATAGGGTTTCTCTGCAGTGTGAGTTTGTTCATGTATTTTACAATAATATTGTGCACTAAAAGCTTTCCCACATTGCTTACATACATAGGGCTTCTCCCCACTGTGAATTGTTTCATGTATTTTACATTGACTATGCCTGTTGAAAGCTTTTCCACATTGCTTACATACATAGGGTTTCTCCCCACTGTGAGTTCTTTCATGTATTTTATAATGACTGGGCCTGCTAAAAGTTTTCCCACATTGCTTACATACATAGGGTTTCTCTCCAGTGTGGGTTCTTTCATGTATTTTATATTGACTGGGAGTGCTAAAAGCTTTCCCACACTGCTTACATACATAGGGTTTCTCCCCAGTGTGAATTGTTTCATGTATTTTACAATCACTGTGCCTGTTGAAAGCTTTCCCACATTGCTTACATACATATGGTTTCTCCCCAGTGTGAGTTCTTTCATGTACTTTACATTCACTGGGCCTGTTAAAACCTTTCCCACATTGCTTACATACATAGGGTTTCTCCCCAGTGTGAATTCTTTCATGTATTTTACAATAATATTGTGTACTAAAAGCTTTCCCACACTGCTTACATACAAAGGGTTTCACTCCAGTGTGAGTTCTTTCATGTCTTTGGCAAGAACTTTGTGTACTAAAGCCTTTCCCACACTGCTTACATACATAGGGATTCTCTCCATTATAATTTCTTTCATGGATCTCACCATCATTAGGTGTGCTGGAGACTTTAAAGTTTTTCTGATATACAAAGGTCTTCTCTCTAAAATTAATTCTTTCACTAATATCAGAGTAGGATTCCTCATACTGACCATATTCATAGGTTTTTTCTTCAGTCTTTGCCCTTGCATCCTTCTGAAAGGACTGGAAATCACCACAGGACAGTCCATTTTCATTACACTTATACAACTTCTCTTCTGACCCCAAATACTCCGATGTCTTTGGTTCAGTGTGAGCTATGATGGGCACATTTTGTGACAAATGCCCAATCAGGGGTTTTCCAAAAGCAAGGCCTTCAGCTGGTTTTAAACCAGCTTGTTTCATGTCCACATTAACATCTGGAGTCCAAAGGAATATTTCTTCATATTGATTCCAGCCTTCATTTTGATAGCATTTCTCAACCTCATTTCTGTAGAGAAAACAAAACAAAACAAAATACCAGTTGTAATAAAATGGGTCTCCATATTAATCATTTAGCACTAGTTCTGCTTTGATTCCTACTAAGAAATTTTGACAATGAATTAACTGAATACCCTGGCAGATACCATCAAATCAGCCAATCCCAACAGTGGTATTCATTTGGGAATTTTAAAATTGGTGTATTTTGCAACACAGAAGGTTTATTACTTTCACTTTGGGAAATTGGCACATGTGTACATCACATACTGGTCATTTTGATACCTTTTCTCCATCACTCTCCCCACTTTCCTTACCCTGTTTACTTCCCCAAAAGTCAGGCTTTCCTTTTTTAATTGCTTCTCTTTTATTTTATTCCCTAATTTATATATTTGGGGTCTTGTATAACAGAAAGCATGTGATCTTTCACATTCCATGTTTGAAATTAATTTAATAGTACAAGATGAAGATCCAACTGTTTCACCAAATGACATGTTATCATTCATCTTTGTGGTTGTTTGTACAGCACATTTTTTTTTTTTTTCTTTTCAGTGCTGGGAATCAAATACAGGTCTTAGCATTAAATTACATCTCTAGATTTTTTGTTATTATTTTGAGAGAGATTCTTACTGATGATTAAGTTGCTCAGGCTGAGCTTCAACTTGTCATCCTCTTGAATCAGCTTCCCAGGGTTCTGGGAATATCAACAATCACACTGAATCTATTGGAACTGTTCTTTATCTATTGATCCTATGATGGACATCTGTTATATATTGTCCTGCTTTGACTATGTATCCGTGTAACCACATAATGTGATGATTTGAACTCTTTTGGGACTATACCCAGGAGAGTATTCCTGGATCAAGTGAAACTTCTCTATTTGTAGTTTCTGGTATGTCTGTTTGCTGATTATTGGACTGGCTATATTTAATACTTACACAAACAGTGTTGGAGGGTCCTCCTAAGAATTTTAAAATGGACTCAATTCTTTGGAGGATGACTTGAAAACACTTGCTACTACAACATGAATATTTATATGTACATTGAATACTGCTTCAAGGTTAGCAATTTTTTTTTGATACCAAATATCTTATATTCACATAGATATGCTGAAGAAAGGTTTAAAAATGCATTTCTTTTCATATACATCTATACATAATACTAAAAGCAATTTCATGCATTTTTATGATGGTGATCATGAAATAACTTTTTTTGATATTTACATGTCAGATTGTGTCACTTGTTGCATGATATGAGTAGTCAGTTTCCTATATTGGAATATTTCTGTATTCAGTTGTCAGATTGTACATACTAAAACTATATACATCTTTTCTTTTCTTTTTTTTTTTTTTGGTACTGGGGATCGAACTCACAACCTCCTGCTTGCCAGGCAGGCGCTTATGCCACTGAGCTAAATCCCTAGCCTAAAACTATATACATCTTGTGGGGAATATTTGTGATTAAATGTGGAGATTAAATAAATTTGAAAAAGGCCATGTGTCCCTGGTTGTGGTATTTCTATTCATACATTGAATCTTGAGGAAAATTCTTTTTCCTTTTGAGTACAAATTACCTTATATTTCTCCAGTCATTTTTGTAATCTTCTTCAACTTCCCAGTTATCCAAGACAATTCCTGAATTTCAGACACAGAAATATAAGGAAACACTGTATTATTACACAAAAATGAACAGATTCCAGTAGATTCATGGTATAATGTAACCAGGTCTGAGATAGTTCCCAAAATGTTTTCACATTCTATTAATGAAACCGCACTGATGAACAACAATGTTCTCTGACTGTATAAATAAGCAAGTGATGTCATTCTTACCTATAGCTGCCATGTTCCTTAAATTTTCTCTCATCACATGTCTGTAGAGCTTCTTTTGGGATGGATTAAGCAAAGCCCACTCCTCTATGGTGAAGTTCACAGCCACATCCTCAAAGGTCACTGCCTCCTAAATGACCAAACATATATTTCCTGAAGGAAGATTGATACAGCCTGGGATATCTCAACTCCTCTCATAAAAACACTGAACTGAAAGACAGGGGTGGTAGCCCATGTATGTAACCCCAGCACTCAGGAGGCTGGGGCAGAAGAATTGTCATGAGTTTGAGACTAGTGTGGGCTACACAGTGAGTTCAAGGACAGCCTGAACTGCACAGTGAGACTCCATCTCAAAAAACCAGAAAAACAAAAAACACAAAACAAAAAATCTGAATGGGGGCTGAATCCTTTAAATAGCAACTCTGTGTCTTGGTCTTCAAATTCATGCAAATGCACATTTTGTCAGATAGCAATTCTAATGCTAGATTGCTATTCATTGCTAAAGCAACAGTAGAATAACAAGGGTACATTGCAAGGTGTTGCAGTCAGGGGTTATGAAGAGAACAACTGGAATCAGGACACAAAATCTATATTATTTTATGATAGTCACCCAGAGTTAAACACAAAAAAATACAGGAAATCTATCCACAACACCAAAGACACAGAATATTCAGCAAAGGGCCTAGATTCCACAGCAATGTCCTATATGAGTTCAGATGAAAACCTAGAGCCCAAGACAATGCCTCCTACAAGTCCAACTGGAGGTCTAGAGCCCACGAGAAGGATTCCTGCTCGTCTGTTTATGGATCTGCGCTGGGAAGGCCCAAAGGTCAGCGGTGGAAGCTAGAAAGTCTATGCCAGTGAAGTGAAGGAGCTGGGCTGATAGGTTGAGAGTTCTATGCTGGAGCCGAGAAGACATGCTCAAAATAAGGACCACAGCTGACCTGAAAAGTACCACAACCATCCTCAGTGATATGGAGGTCCCGAGCTCCTCCAATGATAAGAACAGTCGAGTACATGCCAGAAAGCCAGCATGACAAGCTTCTTCTGGAGATTATACAGCACACATATCCCCTCCAGAGCCAGGAAGCGATGTTCGATGTAAGGGCAAGAGCTTCCCCAAAGTGAACCACAGCCACTCTCACCAATAAGGTTCAGAACTCCTCTGATGATAATGGTTGAACTCATATTGGGGAAGCTAGTCACAACGAGCTCCTCCAGGAAAACAAACGGCTCAAAACAGCAACATTTAGAGAAACCCACAATGCCTAACTCTTCTTCTCCACATCTCTATTTATGCTGGCAACTTTCCTCAGGTGTGCCTAACTCTTCTTCTCCACATCTCTATTTATGCTGGCAACTTTCCTCAGGTGGACCATTTATACTCAGCACCATGCTGATTTAATTCAGCTGGTGTTAAATTGACCACCAGTTTTTAATCCATAACACAAGGGTAACTGCAATGTCCTTAAAGCAGAGCTTGTAGAGGGAGCCTACAAAATCATTATCCACAAAAGGCTAAGGCAGATGAGTATCTAATGAATGGTTTTGATAGACAAGAGATAACATTTCTTTTTAAATCTTACTATGTATGGAGTAAATCCTTTTTCTTTGATTGTAATTAGGTAGCATCTTGAAACTTGAATTTGAATTTACATGTGAAAAAAGTGTCTCCTCAGGGTAAAATCAACTAACCATCAGAATTAGAAGGAAAAACTGAAATATATGAAAGTCATGAGAAATAAACAAGGCAAGAAGAAAAATATTTGTTATGTACATAGTCTAAAAATTTCATGCAGTGAGTAAACATCAAAGAACACAATCTCAAAAATGACTGCAACATATTTAATTCAATAGAAAACACCAAATGGAAAACAAGAACCAAATATTTTTTTGAGAAAAATCATTAAAAAAAGTATAGAATAAAGAAGCAGACATATGCAAAATGGAAAATAAATCGATATACTTTATACCATTTCCTTTACTTTGGACTTTACCAAAATATGAAGACCACTGACTTTTTCCCACTGTCTAGAAAAAACACCATGCTCCAGGAATACCTGTAGATAGATGTGATTCTTTTCAAGATTGAACAGTCCTGAACCACATGACCAATGGAATGGATAAGAAAGAACTTTGCCCTTGATTCACTTATCAGCACTTGTGAACAATATAAGATGGAGAACAACAAACCATGGAAATATTTCTCTTAGCAATTTCTATAATAATCATCTATTGAAAATTCCAAGAGAGGAAATGAAAAGATTGTTCACAGAAAATCACACAAGGTGAACTTAGGAAGAGTCACCAAAATGAGGGAGTGGTCATCCATTAAAGGAAGTCCCACCCCACCCCCATGAGTCAGTGGCAGCTGCACTGGCCAGGGGAGAACCAGGAAGGAAGCCATGTCCCTCCATGAGCCAGCCTTTGTATGGGCCAGGAGAGAAGAACCCCCACCCCCACTCCTACCCCAGCAACTGGCTGATTAGGAGGAACACAGGCTGAAATGATAGCAACTGAAGTAAAGAAACACCCTAATGCTTATATTGTTTGATTCACTTTGCAAGCTTAAAGCTAGTAGTTTGAGCAACTAGTTAGAGGATAACAATATGCAACATAGTAAGTATTGTGGATTTCCTATTGCCTTGTTACTTGTTTTATTTTATTGTTTTATGCCCTTTTTAAAAAAAAAGGCAGGATATCTTTTTTGAGACTAAATAATATTGTTGTATAACAAGCCACACTAGTCTTATGCATTCCCACAATGTTACGGAGTAAAAAGTCCTTTAAATGCCATATTCTGTAGGCTTTGTTACAAGATAATTTACGGTTTTGAGTTGCTCAAGTGCCAGTAATTTAACTTACTGATATTCTTTAGAGGGAAAAGATCACTAGGAGTATGCTGTAGAATGATACATTTCATTTGTCCTTCCCTATCTGTCTCCCTCTCTCCCTCTGTCTTCCCTGAGTGAAACAAGGGCAGCCAGAGTTCCTCACTATGGTCCTCTGTAATGGTGTTTCTGCCTTGCTACGAGACTAACAGCAATAAAAGAGGTTGACTAAGGACTGAAACCTCCAGAATTGGGCCACAATATATCTATTCTCATTTTAAAGTGTCAGCTATTTTGTATAGCAAATGAAAGTTAACAGATGCATTGGAATGAATGTATGTCATTTTCACGCCATGCCTATTGAGAATTAAATCTTCAGTGTACATGGGAATGTAGATATCTATTTTAGATTCTGGTTTCATTTTAATACAGTTTCAATTAAATTATTTTTATTTTCCTTCTAAATTTTTGTGGTAATAGTGTTGAACTCAGATCCTTGCATATCCCAGCCAAGTGTTCTGCATGTAATTACTTTCCCTGCACTCAACTCAATTTTTTGGAATGTAAATCTCTTATTATTAATTAAGACATCATGTATTTAAGCATATGCTAACAAAAAGTTGATACACATTGTTTCTTTTTCTAAACACAAGTGTTCAGATTCAGTAAATTATAAAGAAAAGAGATTTACTTTGTCTCACAGAACCATGAGAGTCAGTTAAGCCAGTCTCACCAGGGCTCGCATCCCGTTTCACACAGGTGTTTCCTCTCATACTTTCAAAATAGAATATTTGCAATGCTGAGTCTGCATAGATGCTGAGCCAAATTTTACTCTTGTTTACCTTCATGCCTTCCCACAGTTTTAGTGAACACTAGCTTCTTCAATGAATTCCCTGTGGCAATCTATGCTTCTTATCTTCACTCTTTTCAGATTTTATGACAGGTTATTTTGTGCATTTTTCTCTTTTTTTCTAAGTAAAAAAGAAAGAAAACATAGTTAACCAATGTCATCTATCTGTTTCTTCATCTTAAAAACAGAACAAAATTTCTTTCTTTCTTTCTTTCTTTCTTTCTTTCTTTCTTTCTTTCTTTCTTTCTTTCTTTCTTTCTTTCTTTCTCTTTCTTTCAACAGGGTCTCACTATGTAGTCCAGCCTGGCCTTGAACTCTCTTATGCAGCATAGGCTGGCCTTAAACTCACAGTGATTCTCCTGTCTCCTAAGTGCTGGGATTATAGGTGTGTGTCACCATGCTTGGCTTTCCAACATTTAAGATGAAATAATTCATGTATGCTTGTTATTAATTATGACCCAATTCATTATATTACAATAAAATGCCACTAGCTACACTATAGCCAGAGAGCCATACAATAACTGTTGTGAAAAATGTGAAGAAAATTCAGTTACTGAAAAAACAAGGCAGACAGCCATGTTTGACAACAAACAGTTTCTGTAATTACAAAACATACAGGTATTTTTTAGTCCATTTCTGTTTCTAAACAAAATGTTTTATGTTCAGCAAATAACCAAAAAGTTTACTCTGGCTCAGAGTTTTGGGCTAAAGTGGGAAATTTAAATCTGATAATGGCCTTTTTGCTGAGAGAGAGCTGATCCTCCCACAGGGTATCACATGGAGACAGTCTAAGACTAGAGGACAAACTCTACTCTCACTGTGCTTCAATTCCAGTGTTTAATCATAGGGACTCCAAAAACAAAAATCTTACCTACTTCTAATTGCTTCCTAAGCAACTCAACTGTCCATGTTTACTCAGATAATGTTTTCAACTATTAGGATATACCACTGGGTGTTCACCTATTTGTACCACTGGAAATGAGATTTTGAATGGAACGATTCGTATATAACCATAATTGTTTCCACATTACTCAGTAATTACTATCTTAGTTATATATATAAGAGTTATGAAGACCTAAATCCACCCTAAAATTTGTTCATTAATGTTTATATCCCACATAGTTGTTAGGTAGAAATTGATAGGCAGTAGGAAAGTGACCAGGACCAAGATAGAGCTACATTTAAGATGAAGTGAACTGAGTCTGTATGTGAGGGCTGAGCTGATAGAAACCAGGTCACAAGATGAAGACGTGACGGCTAGGCTCATAAGTCTCATCACAGATAAAGCTTTACTGTAACTGGTACCATGTGCTCAGATTAGCCCAAATAACGCAACAAACAAATAGATGGATGTCCAGAACACTCTGACCCTTACCCCTACTCCTTTCAGAAATGCCTTTGTTCTTTTTTATAGTTACAGATAAACTAAGTTAATTGCTTCTGATGAATATTGCTACATGCCCTGTTTAATACTTGATCAGTATAAGCTAAGCAATTGTACTTGTAACCAAATAGGTAGATTTTAGCTTGATTCAAAATATTCTGTAAAAACCACTGGAAAAAATCTCCAGTGTATAGAAAAAACACTAGAAAATTCAATTTTACTGTGCAAATAAATCCCTAGAGCTTCAGTTTCAAACCACTTTCATGTTCCTTTCTGTTCTCAGGAACTTTTTGTTTCATAAACTTTCTAACTTGCCTTCTGTAGCCTATGTTCCATTCTTTGCGGATATGAAAATATAAACCTGGCAGAGTTAACAGGTCAGAATGCACTTTACAATGACATTTACAATGTAGTGTTCATAAAAGCTAAAAGGTAGAGACAACTAAAATGTCCACAGATTGATGAATAACCCAAAATCTAAGCTTTCCATATTATTCATTCATAAAAAGAAATGATTTTCTGATAAATGCTATGATATAAATCCATCTCAGAAATGTCATGCAAAAAAAGACAGACGCTGAAACAGTGTTGAATTATTCACTTATACAAAATGGCCAGACTATGAAAATATATAGAATATACAGCAGGTCAGCAGTTCATATGTAAATATGTAAAACAAGGAGGCAGGGTTCCTTTAGGAGCTAAATAAAATATTCTAAATGGACTAGGTTGTTAATAGTATGTTTATTTTTAAGTGAATGAATCAAACAGTAAGTAAATTTTTTTAGTAAAGTTGGTTTAAGACAAGTTCTACTTAATTACAAATGTGCAGAGAATTTGGAGAACTATGTTCAGTGCAGCTAATAATAATAAGTAAAGGGAGAAAGGCAGGAAAGAAGGATTTGAGAAAGAGGCAAATAGAAGAAAGTATTTGAGAGCAATAAATAGAAGGAAGGAGGAATAAAAGTAGGGAAAATAAAAAAAGGGAAGGGACAGAGAAAGGAAGCCAAGAAGGAATGAAAAAAGAAAAAGAAAAAAAAAAAGAGAAGATGATAGGGAACAAGAGTGAGAACTAGAGAAGACAGATGGATAGAAGAAAGCAAAGAAACATGGAGTCCAAAGTGAATCTATTTACACACCTAAGCCTCAAAACTTCTAGGTAGGAGTTTGATAGGACAGGCATTCTTCCTGTTGTTCTGATCCACATCCCTAAAGATAAAAGTGACGGGAGTGTTGACCTTCTATGTCAGAGTCTACAGTGTCCTCTGTGCTATTTTAGAATTTGGGCTGGAAATAACTACCAGAGGAAAGGCCAGAGCACTTGCCAAACACAGTGAGGTAAGTTATACCCATAGAGAAGGCATTCTGCTGTTCCTAAGCACAGGAGATTCTGAAGATGGTAGATAAAATGAAAATATGGGAAAGGTCAGTGAGGATTAAACAACTGATGTAACCACATGCACCAGTGGGATTTTGTCTCTGTACAGGGCCCCCCTCATGAGGGAAAATGTGGCAGGGAAAATCCTGGATAACATTAAACTCACACAGGGAACATAAAAATTAGCACTGTCACCAAACCATAACCATACACATCCCAGTAGAAAGCCACAAAGTAGACACTATCACAGAGGCTAACACACACATTGAAACCCATAGGCAAACAGACAAATAGTGAGATTAGCCTATAACAATGAGCAAAAATTGAATATAGCAAAGGGTAAAAAACAAGAACATCTAATGAGCCCAATACATACAAGTAATACAGAACGGTGGTCCACAACAGGTGGACCACCACTGATGATGACACTGAGCACAATTCCAAGACAAAAAGAATAACCTGAGACAAGGTTTACTGTATTTCAACAAGCACTGCTGTGTATCTGCTGAGATTCAAGACAGAATGAAGACAAAATGGCAAAATTTAAGTTGCGACACAGTCCAAATAACAATTTAATATGTGTATGCGATTGACCAATTTGCTAAGTATTACACTTTTTTCCCTTATCTGTTCAGTTATAATAGCCTTAACATTCACTGTAGTAAGAGCTAAAAGTGAGACCAGCATAATAAGTTCTTAAGCCAAAGCTGAACAATTAGCTGGGTTTTGTTAACAATCACTGCAAGAAAAGGCATGCATTTGGAGCAATGCAAACAGGCATGGGTCATCAGGATATAATACCTCTCAAGTGAGCATGTTCTAGGGAACACATTTGATTTGACTATTTAATAAAATGTATTCTCTGAGAGTATTTCTGTTTTCATTGACTCTTTCAATGTTCTGATTTATTTTTAATCTGTATATTCAGCACTCAGTCCAGGTATCTTACTTGCTATTGAATAAAAAAATGAAAGATGAGAACAATGGCATACACTTGCAAACTCAGCTTCTTGGGAGACTAAAGCAAGGAGATCACAATTTAAAGGTCAGGATGGGCAATTTTGCAGGAGACTGTATTGGTATGAAACTAGCATAGAATTGCAACTCTCTTATAAAATTTCCCTGAAATTCAAGTAGTAAACAGTACAGCTTCATTCTGATAGAAATAGACCTACCTCAATCAATAAACCTATGTAGATAGTTTTGGTGGCAAATTTACCATCCATTAGAAATGCAATTAAAAACTATTAATTCAAAAAAAACTCTGTTAATTCTAATATTTAGACAATAGGTGTTAGATATACTTAACACTGTGTATAAAAGAAGAAATACATGTTTTTCCAACATAGTCATCTATAAAAAATTGTTAGGACATAAAAACTTTCTCCTTCAATTATATAGTAGAAATAACATGTAGATTATAATAGACAAGTATTACAAATACTTGTAATAGTTTCACAATTCCAATTTGTTTTCATTTCTCACTGGAAGGATGGAATAATGGACTTCAGTCACACTCAGTATGCACTTTACCACTAAACTACATCATGGACTCATGTTCTTTTGATGCAAAATAGATGTTTTTCATTATTTAGACAGGATGTCACTATGTAGTGCTGGCTGGCCTTGAACATAATAGGTAGCCCAGGCTACTTGTACTCACCCTCATGCTTCTTTGTCCCAAGTGCTAGGGTTTCAAACATGAATCACCAGACCCAGCTGCAAAATACATTAGACAATTCAGTAGAAATTCATGAAATAAATTTAGAAATATATGGAATTAAGCAATATTTTTAGGATATAATATCAATGTTTAAAGAAATAAATTTAGCAAAATGTTTAATCAAAAGCATAATGAATAATTTATGAAATATGAATCAATATATTGGAAAAGAAGCCAGGTGCGATGGCACATGCCTGCTATCCCAGGACTTGATGGGGAGGAGAGTGCTGAGGCAGGAGAACTGCCACAAGTTTAAGGTAGCGTGGGCTCCATAATGAGACCCTGTCTCAAAAAACCAAACCAACAAAAGTATTTTCTTTAATATTCGTATATATGAATAGATAATCACAATGGAACAAGAGGCAACAGGCAAACATACTATGAAAATGAGAAAAAAATATAAGGATAATGGATAAATTAGTTTCTGAGAAAGTCTCACCATGTGACCTATGCTGGCCATCAACTCTTGATCCTCCTGTATTAGCCCCCTGGATGGTGGCATTATAGATGCATAGCACTGCCCCTCTGTAAAACAGGATATTATAGACAAATGAAATTTATAATAATTTTCATTTAATGAATGTTAGGTGGTGGAAAAATTCTCAGAAATGTGTAAAATTACAAATTTGGCAACACAAGAGGCAGATGTGGAGAATGAAATAAGTTGGCAAGCAACCAAAGTGAAAATAAGAAAACTTTCCTTCATAAACTCATCTCCCAGTGCATTTTCAAGTGATTCACTGAAACTTTCTGACATTGATCAAGATGCCATCTGTATATGTAACAATTTCTCAGGATGAATATATCCATTATATATATATATAATATATATATATACACACACACATACACACACACACAAATACAAACACGGTAACTATGGTATACTCAGCTGGACATAATTTCAAATGCTTATAATCAAAAAGGAGAAAAAAGTCTTTGCAACTTACGTCCCAGGATAATACAATCTTTACCTAAATCCAGACATGTTTATAAGAAAAGGCAAATATAAGTCCATTACATATATGTATGCAAATATTCAAATCCAGGATAGAACTTTACCTAGCAAAATATAACGATGTATAAGAAAGCAGTTTCTAATCTTTGCATGTTGCTAAATAGTAGCATGGGTCCCTAGCATGCATGACACAAATTTAATCTAAGTACCACACACAGGAAAAAAAAGTGACTGTATGACAATAATACTGTGTCTGGCAAAGGATGGCTCAACATCATAAAACTATAGTAAAACTTATCACAAAAAAATGAACTGATAACAATTATTTGACTTGGCACAAATATTTTTTAAGTCAATTTTTGTTATTTTTTAAAGGTTTTTAAAGAAGAAAATAATGTGATCAATAACCAGATAAAGTACATGTTCCATAAAACTAGCAATTGTTGCAATGAATGGAAATGCAGTACATGAATTATTTCAAAATCAGAAATAAGTCAAGTATACGGTCTCCAGTATTCTTTCACATGAAACAAAAAATTCGTGTGTTATCACAAGACACAGGCAAGACAGACAAAAAGCAATAAAAGGATTGAAATCAAAGATAAAACACCTATGCATGAATGATGAAAGAATCAAAATGTAAAATCTGAGAATGGAAACAGAAAGACTATGTTCCCAATGTCAAGATTAACAGGAAAAAGTCACAATTTATCTCACAGTTTCAACACTCATTAAAACTATCTCAATACAATGAAGCTAATGGATACACAATTAGAACACAAATTGTAAGTAATATTGCTCTCAAACATGTTGATGTCAAGGTCAGTACACACAAAAGTAACAGAGAAAAAAAGCTTGTTGTTTAAGAACCAGTGCTTAGTTCATTATCAGTGAAAATAGAAAAAAACATTTGTTATTAATAGAATCAAAAGTGCAGGGCTGTCCCTATACCAAGTAGCAATAATGAATATTTTAGGGGAAAAACTCCACTGTCAAAAATATACTTAAATAGAGGGCTGAACTTGTTTAAAATGTAACTGCCTTGAAAGGAATCAACTAGATGCTCCCATTCTGTTCCTCACTTAGTTTCTACCAATATGTTGTTTTGGTAATGAAAATGCTTCCTCACTTATCAATGTAAAGCAAGGACATTACTGACACCTAGGAATGATCCGCAGTCCACCAAATTTAAAAACTGTTTTAACGTTATTATCTATTAAATCAATAAATTCTTTAAAAGTCAGCATCTCCAAAGGAAAAAAAAATCAGAAATACAAATAAAATTGAAGATGATCTGAATGTCAGATAATATACAGACTAAGGTTTGGTGATGAATTATGCTAGAAATTTTTAAAGTTATATATTTAATGCAACTATATGTATAACACCAGTAAAACAACTACATTTAACACCTATTAGAATTCCTTCTGAGAAACAAATGAAAGGGTTATATTTATCAAATCTCTAATAAAAAGTAAAGGAGAGAAAGATATCCTTTCTTACTATTTAGAACGTGTTATATAGTTACAGTCACTCAAAACTGAAACTCAGCAACCTGTACACACACTAAATTTATAAATATACTTGCTTTAAACAAACTGAGATTTGATAAGGCTGGCAATGCAAACCAAGAGTAAAATGTAATTCTTTACTCCTTTACCACAGTAAATTGCTCATTTTATATGCAAAGTGAATCTGATTTTTGCATCACAAACATTCAGGTAGATTAAAAATATATAAAATATGGATAGTAAAATATGGAAAAGATCATATAGGTATGTAGTGCATACCTGTAATCCCAACACTTGGGAGGCTGAGACAGGAGGATTGCCATGAATTTGAGGCCAGCCTGAAGTATATAGTGAGACCCTCACTATGCTGAAATAACTGAAAAAAAGTGAAATAAAACAAAATCTAGAACTGAGTAAATCTTCAGAAATAAAATTACAAAATTGTAAAGTTCTGTCCTTACAGTTTGGGGATCACAGGAGACACTTTTAGGGGGATTTTGGGGAGTGTAGTCTCTTGTCACTTATGGAATACATAACAAAAGGCTCATGGTCATCTCCATCTAGGAAGCAACAGTGTTGGACAGACCTGCTTTCAGTCCACTAAGGTGATGGAAGAGGAAGTGGGGTCATAGGAATAAACAAAGCAGTATAGAAAGCCAGATGTTGACCCAAGGTTAAAGCAGCTAGAGGGACTCTAGGAATCAGCATAAATTAGAACTAGGAATGGAGTGTTTTCCCTGCAGCTTTGCAGGAGCTTGGTGTCACATTCAAACTGCACAGCCCTGATCCTCATTGAAAAGCTGGATTCCATCCCCCTCTAAGAGTAATGTAAGCCAGGGTATATCCAGAGTGCGGGACCACTTTATGATACCAAAACAGCAACAAAAAAGCCAGACACACAAACATACATACAAACCAAAAAACACCCCTGAATAGTCTTCTTTCCTTTTCAATACAGCATTCATACTACATCCTGGTTGGGTTGCTCTGGGGAAGTTGATGAATACAGCATTCATACATGGAAAACAATTGGATGAATGTCATGTTCTACATCGGATGAATGTCTTGTTCTACAAAGGACTTTTGAAGAGTTGAGGGAATGAGTCTACAATGTTACTTGAGTTTGAAAGGAAAAATATCATGATCAAACCAAAGGAAGCTGAAAATAAAATGTATTGAAAATGCAAAGCCAGGCATGGTGGCACGCATGTAATCCCAGAACTCAGGAGGCAGAGTCCAGAGTGCTGTGACAAGGCTAGCCTGAACTGCAAAGCAAGACTCTGTCTAAAAACAAAACAAAACAAAACAAAACAACACAACACAAGCACAGAACATACACAATCAATCATACATCACTGTCAAGCCTTAGATCTTTTAAACCTGCTCAGCACACTTGCCTTGATCTGTATTTAGGGAAATGTATGTTTCATAAAACAAAGTTCATAATAAAATACTAACTCATGAACTTTATAAAATATACTACACTGTAAATCACTGGCTGTTCAACCTTGAAACCAGTTGCTGACAGAGCAGTAACTCATTGCTGCTTTCCACCATCGTGAGCAAGTCATGTACCATACAACACTAGTGAGAAAAGTAAACTACAAAACTGAAAAATTTCCATCTAATCACCTAATAATTTTTTTTCTTTAGTACTAAAGATTTAAGTTGGTTTCATGTGTATTAGATGAGTTAGACTGGAGGTATATCTCAAAATATTTACTTCAGATTGAAATAGGATCTTGTTCAATTGTCCAGGCTGGGCTTGATGTTGCAAAACTCCTGTCTTAGTCTCCCAAGTGGCAGGGATTACAAGTGTGCACCACCATGCCTCATTGATGTTTACTTTACCTAACCACTGAAATCTTGATAAGCCACAGAGAACCCCAATCTTGAACTAGCAAAATGCGACGTGCCTGGCCTTTCAAGAGTTAAGGAGGTTAAAACAGTAGCAAGAGCCCTCCCCTGTCCTTTGAACAGTCAAAGAGGTAGAAACAACAGCCAGAAGTCTGGGCAACTTAAGACCAGGTCTCAAAAAATTTTTTAAATTTAAATTTAAATGGGTTGGAGAAGGTGTGGCTAGGAGCAAAACTCCTCAGTTCAGTCTCTATACAATAAAAAACATCAAATACACCTTGAAATCCATGAGAAAACTCTTTCCCTTCTACTTTAATGATGACGCACACCCTATTTTTAAAACTATTAAGACCAGTCTTCTAATTTACTATTTTGCCTCACAAATAATTAGGTGAACTGATCAGTAATAATAGAAACATATTTATAGTATCTGTTACTAAGTGTCCCTCCTTGCTTTAGGCCTATGACCTTTGACCCACTCTCAGGACCAGGCAACATGCGATCCTTCAATTATTATCACACTAAGAATAATATGACCTTCATAGTTTCAGTCGCTGATTTTGCTACCCACCAACAAATTTTGCTCTTTCCCTTTTTACTCCATTTGTTCCTCCCTATTAAAAAAAACCTTTCATTCCTATTCCTTCATATGCCTGTTGACCTTAACTATGGGGATATATCTCTACTTCAATGCTTGTTTTATACAAAGTCCATTTCAATCAACATCTCAAATTTAAAACGATATGTAGAAATAGTCTTCGAACTACAACATTTATTACAGAGATTAGAGGCCCCTTTCCTTTTCCACTACTACCATATCCATTTATTACAGAGATTAGAGGCCCCTTTCCTTTTCCACTACTACCATATCCATGTCCACGTAGTTACCCTAATTCAGTGTGTTTCTCAATTTGGCTTTATCAGGCAGCCCTTTCAGAAAGCAGTGTTTAGCACGAACCCCTCCTCCTCCTTTGGTAGTACATTAATATCCCCTTCATTTTTCTCAGCATTCTAAACTCTCTGAAAGGCCTCATTTAAATAGTCTAATTGTATCAGTTACCTTATGAGTAAGGCACCTAGCTAAGGAAAATGGCCTGAGACAGAGTTGGGAAATTAATATTGGAATAGCAAACTACAGGAAGAGAACCAAGAATCGACTTCCTCAGCCAACATGGAATGCAGCCTGTCCCTACTGCAGGGAGTTGCCACTCTCTACTAAATGAGTTTCCAGAAATTTAAAGTGTAAATAAATTAAGCAATTTTTCTCTAAAATCCCAGTTTTCTATAATACTTACAAACTAAGAAAAAGAGTTTAAGAGCCAGAGTTCCAAATGGTCATTTTAAATACAGTTACAGTTGACCATTAAACAACTGAGCAATTACTGTACTCTGATTAGCTCTGGATTGAACAGCTACATGGCCACCCACTCAGGATGCTTCCAAGGAATCAGGGAGCTGTTCATATTTCCAACAAAAACACTCCTAACACCCTCTCTTTTTGTTCATGACTTTATTCCACAATGTTTAGAGACCACAAGCTCTGTTCTTTATCTGTGAGTACAGGTCTGACAGATAATTAAGGTACTAATTCTGGGGGTTGATGAGTATGGAATGCAGGATTTCACTGTATGCTTGACAAGAATTCAGCCCCTGAGTCACATCACCTGCAACATTAAACCTTTCTTTGGATTCTCTTGGATCATATCAATACCTGTTATGACTTTGGCAATATGGGGAAATGTTGGAAATTTGGTAATCCACTCTGAATATAAAAAGGCAGACAGGTTTTGAGACGAGATTCTGGGTATGAAATTCTGCATCACAGACATTTATAAATGTTAGATCCTCCAGGTCTGCCGCTAAAAGGGATGAGGCCAGGAACCTAACATACCACAGCTTCACTCAGCTCAACCCATCAGGATCCCCCCAACCTAACTCCTTCCCTGCTCTCCCAAGATTGGCGTGGCTGATGCTGTGCTTGGGGAGCCCCAGACACCACTGCGGGCTAGGAGTGTCACAGTTGGGACAGGATGCAGGGAATCCAGAACTGATCCTGACCCAGCACAGGGGAAAAGGGACAAAAGCACCCAAGACCAGGAGAACCTTGGGGTCTAGATCTAAGCAGGGAGGTTGCAGTTCCCGGAGCTGGTTCTGGTTACTTCCTTTCAGACCTCTTCCCAGTTCCATCCCATCCCCCTCTTCTGCCCCACAACATCACCATGGCGAGGCATCAGGGTCTCCCGGAGTCCTTCCCACGCAGCGTGCAGCCAACAGAAGTCACACAAGGTGGCCCAGCAAGTCGGAGAGCTCTCACCAGTGCCTCAGGACCGCACACTTTCACGCCATGACACCGGAAGACCCCACCTACTATGGCCCGTGCGATTGGACTGTTCATGCGGCCCGCCTCTTTATTGCTGATTGGCTCCTAATCCATTGCGTGGAAGGATAGAGCTCAAATGGTAAATTGTAACCCAGGGAATTCTGGATCAAGATCTTTCCCAAAATGTCAACCTCACATCGCCTAATAATAATTGTATTTAAGGAGTGGTGTCATCAGATGGTGCCAGCAAGAAGCACGTGTGAGACTTGCAAAGTAGGAGGGAACCAGTGCCTTTGTGTGGACCACAGCAATGCTTTCTAAGTGGCTTTGGTTTCTTTCTCTCCACTTCAGTCTGACGCCAAGCGTGTTATGCTGTGGTGAACTTTTCAGAACGCCAGTGCGCTTCAGGCTTTCGCCAAACAGCTCGCGCTGAGCAAAATCAAGGCCGGGTCATCTCGCTTTCTGGGTGCAACCTTTAGTCCTTGGCCGGCAAGTCGGGGTCAAGCCAGAGTTTCATAGTGGCTAATGAGCATTTTTTCTGTTCTTATTTCTTCTCTTCAGTTTCTCTTCAATTTTATGATCCTAAAGTCATTTTTTTTTTTTATTTCTAGAAGCTCTCTTGGCACATCCTATAGGGCTGTTTACTTAATCAGGTTGGTGATAGGCTCAGTTTTATTTCTTCTTTTCCAGTTTGGTTTTCTTTTCTTTTTTTTTAATAGCAATTATACATTTTTAAAATTTTATTTAAAGAGAAGAAACAAAGAAAAAAAAGGTAGCAATAATACAGAATTCTAAAAGAAAGAAAGAAAAAGGAGAATGAGAAAAAGCCCCACTAAGAAATCAGTAATTTGTAAATTATGTATTGTCATCTTGGATGTAGTTGTTCAAGTTACAAAGTTAAAGGGTACATAGTAAATATTCAAACAGTCAGACTACAAACAGTTTTGCTCAAAGATCCAACAAAGATTCA
>PVLA01011230.1:0-55203 GCA_004027455.1 Hydrochoerus hydrochaeris
GGTCCAAAGAGATAAAGAAGGTCACTACATACTAGTTAGGGAAAAACTGCAAGAGGAAGAGATAACAATCTTAAATATATATGCACCAAATTCCAGAATACCCAGCTACACAAAGCAAATATTAACAGAAATTAAAAATCAAATAGGCAGTAACACAATTATAACAGGGGACTTTAACACACCATTGACACAAAGGGATAGATCAACTAGACTGAAAATCAGCAAAGAAATAACAGAACTGAATCACACCTATGAACAAATGGATTTGATAGACGTATACAGAGTGTTCCATCCAACAACATCAGGATATACATTCTTCTCACCAGTACATGTGACATTCTCTAAAATAGACCATATACTAGTGCACAGAATATATTTAAGCAAATGCAAAAGAATTGAAATTATCCCATACATGTTATTGGATCATAGTGACATGAAACTGGAAATTAATGATAAAAGTCACTGCAAAAAATACACAAACACATGGAAATTAAATAATACACTCTTGACCAATCAGTGTGTCACAGAGGAAATTAAAGAAGAAATTAAACAATATCTACAAGCAAATGAAAATACAAATACAATTTATTGGAACCTATGGGATGCAATGAAAGCAGTCCTCAGAGGAAAATTTATTGCACTGAGTTCCCACATTAGGAAAACAGAACTAACACAAATAAGCAACCTGATACTACACCTGAAACATCTAGAACAAGAAGAGCAAGCCAAGCCCAAAGCCAAAAGAAGGGAGGAAATTATAAACATCAGAGCAGAAATTAATGCAGTAGAGACTAAGAAAACAATTAAAAGACACAATGAATCGAAGAGTTGGTTCTTTGAAAGAATAAATAAAATTGACAAGCCCCTAGCCAACCTAATTTAAAAAAGGAAAGAAAAGACTCAAATTCATGCAATACAGAATGAAAAAGGAGAAATCACTACCAATCCTGTGGAAATACAGAAGATTATCAACAACTATTTCAAAAACCTCTACTCTCATAGGTTTGATAACACAGAAGAAATGGACAGATTCCTAGACACATACAAACCACCCAAATTAGATCAAGAAGATGTAAAACTGCTGAAAAACCCAATTTCTATGAATGAAATTGAAAATGTAATCAAGTCTCTACCTACAAAGAAGAGCCCAGGCCCAGACAGATTCACTGCGGAATTCTACAAGAAATACAAAGAAGACTTAATGCCAACACTCCTCAAACTCTTCAATGAAATTGAAAGGGAAGCAATTCTCCCTAAGTCATTCCTGGAAGCAAATATCACTCCAGTACCAAAACCTGAGAGAGACCCAACTAAAAAAGAGAACTACAGGCTAATCTCCCTAATGAACATAGATGCAAAAATTCTCAATAAAATATTGGCAAACAGCATGAAACAAATCATCAAGAAGATTATACACCATGACCAAGTGGAATTCATCCCAGACATGCAGGGATGGTTCAACATACATAAATCAATAAATGTAATCCACCATATCAATTGAGCCAAAAGCAAGAATCACACGATCATTTCTATAGATGCAGAAAAAGCCTTTGACAAGATTCAACACCCAGCAATCAGCTGAAGCCCGTCTCAGGGATAGGCTGCCTGGAACCTCCCCCATGGGCCCGCCCTGCCACTGGAAACTCAGCAGAAGCCCACCTCAGGGGTAGGCTGCCCACACGTCCACCGTGGGCGTGACCTGCCACTGGGAACTCAGTAGAAGCCCGCCTCAGGGGTAGGCTGCATGGAACCTCCCCCATGGGCCCACCCTGCCACTGGGCACATCAAGAAGGCCCGCCCAGGACTGAAAACTACCTTGGACTGCTTCAGCTGGGCCAGCCCTCCCACCTGGAACATCAGAAGATCTCAGCAGGCTCCAGTTAGTGTGTGAAAATTTGGATCTTTGCCCCCAAGTGGCAAACCTTGGACTACAGTGGATTGACTATATCAGGGTGGTGAGTATACCCCTAAAATAGAGGTGTACAGGGGATAAATAGGGCCAGTAGTAAAACCCCCTCCAACTACCTGTAAGACTTTGGTGTGTCTGAAAAAAGTGTGTGTGATCCCCTCCTACACATAGAAAACACCAGGCAGAGTGAAAATGACAAAACAAAAAAGCAAAATGCAGTCTCAAACATATAGTTCACCAGAAACAAGTATAGGAGACATTGAAATAAAGGACCCCAAAAGTAACTCACCAGAATCTCTGAAAACATAGTGAGTGAAATAAAAAAAACAACTACATCAGGCTATAGAGGAAATCAAATTAGAAATACTCTCCCATGTAGAGATAGAAATAACAACTTTAGTAAAGGAGTTGTTGAATGCAGCTAAAGAAGAACTAGAGAAAAAAGTATATGAGCATGGAAACTGATTGAAACTTTGAATGAACAATATAGAAAACAAGCAGAATTCGTGAAACAAACTCAAAGAGACATCTAAGAAACAAAAAATTCTATTGAAGGCATGCAAAATCGCCAAAAGGAAGCTGAGGATAGAATTTTGGACCTTGAGGACAGGATCACAGTTAGTGATCAGGAAAGGATAGAAGTTTTAAAAATAACAAAGCAGCATGAAATGACAATCTAGAAGCTTCATGATGATGTCAGGAGCAACAATATAAGAATGATGGGCATTAGCAAAGATACAGGAGTCCAGGCAAATGACATATGTAAAGTATTTACAGAAATAATAGAAGAAAATTTCCCAAACATGAGGAAAGAATCTGATATGCAGATAAGTGAGGCATATAGAACACCAGTCACAATCAACATAAATCCACACCCAGACACATAATAATTAAGATCTCAGACATACAGCATAAAAACAGAATATTAAAAGCTGCCAGAGAAAAGACACAACTCACCTATCAAGGAAAGTCCATTAGAATCATGGCAGACTTTTCAGCACAAACCCTCAAGTCAAGAAGAGCTTGGAGTGAGGTATTTCAAGCCCTGAAAGAAAACAACCTTCAACCCAGACTGATGCACCCAGCAAAACTTTCATTCAAATTTAATGGAGACACAAGATACTTCCATGACAAAGAACAACTGAAGAACTTCATGTCCACCAAACCAACCCTAGAAAGAGTACTGAAAGACATACTAGACAGAGATAAAAATGACCACAATCCCCAAAACAACAACAGAAAGAAACCACCAGGTAGCATAAGCAATTAAATTAGAGGAAAAGCAGAAAGAAACAACTGAAACATAACATGGCAAAGTCGAGCCAGTACATATCAGTGATATCCATAAATATAAGTGGCCTCAATTCACCTATAAAAAGAAATAGATTGACAGAATGGATCAAGAAACAGGACCCCACAATACACTGTATACAAGAAACACATCTGACCCAAAAGGAAACTCATAGATTAAAAGTCAAAGGATGCAAAACTGTATTCCATGCAACAAGAACCCAGAAAAAAGCAGGGGTATCTATTCTATTTGCAGACAATGTGAACTTCAAACCTAAAATGATTAAAAGAGATAGAAAAGGTCACTTCATGCTTGTTAGTGGTAAAATTCAAGAGGAAGAACTAACAATTATAAATATATATGCGCTAAATACAGGAGCACCCAACTATATAAGACACATACTAATGGACATGAAAAACCAAACACACAAGAACACAATTATATCAGGAGATCTTGACAGCCCATTGTCACAAAGAGATAGATCAACTAGACAAAAAGTCAGCAAAGAAATAACAGAACTGAATCATACCTGTGAGCAATTGGACTTAGTAGATGTTTACAGAGTGTTCCACCCATCCACATCAGAATACAGATTCTTCTCAGCTACACATGGGACATTCTCCAAAATAGACCATATATTATCCCATAAAACATTCTTAAGTAAATGCAAAGGAATTGAAATCATACCATGCATAATATCTGACCATAGTGGACTGAAATTGGAAATTAATGGCAAAAGAAATTGTAAAACCTGTATAAATACATGGAAATTAAATAACAGCCTTTTGAACAACCAGTGTGCTACAGATGAAACTAAAGAAGAAATAAAACAATACCTACAATTCAATGAAAATATAGAAACAACATACTGTAATCTGTGGGATGCAATAAAAGCAGTCTTAAGGGGGAAATATATAGTAATAAACTGTCATATCAAGAAATAGAGTGAGTACAAATAAGCAACCTAATGCTCCATCTCAAGGATCTAGAAAAAGAAGAGCAAGCCAAACCCAAAGCTCATAGAAGAGAGGAAATTGTAAAGATTAGAGCAGAAATCAATGCAATTGAAACTAAAAAACAATACAAAGAGTTAAGGAATCAAAAAGCTGTTTTTTTGAGAGAATCAACAAAATTGACAACCCCTTAGCTAACCTTAGCAAGAGAAAGAAAGAAAAAACCAAATTCATGCAACAAGAATTGAAAAGGGAGAAATTACTACAGATCCCATGGAAATTCAAAAGATCATGAATACCTACTTTGAAAATCTCTATTCACATAGAGTGGAAAACACAGAGGAAATGGACAGATTTCTAGAAACATATGAACTACCAAAACTCAACCAAGAAGATATAGCAATTTTGAACAACCCAATATCAGCTATTGAAATTGAAAATGTAATTAAAAACTTACCAACAAAGAAAAGCCCAGGTCCTGATGGATTCACAACTGAATTCTACAAGAAATTTAGAGAAGATTTGATGCCAGTACTCCTTAAACTCTTCAGTGAAATTGAGAAAAAAGCAATCCTCCCTAAATCATTCCTGGAGGAAAGTATTCCTCTGATACCAAAACCAGAGAAAGATCCAACCAAAAAAGAGAACTATAGGCCAATCTCACTGACAAAAACTGATGCAAAGATTCCCAACAAAATACTGGCAAATAGAATGCAGCAAATCATCGAGAAGATTATACATCATGACCAAGTGGGGTTCATTCCAGGAATGCAGGGATGGTTTAACATACGTAAATCAATAAATGTAGCATACCACATCAACATAGCCAAAAACAAAAACCACATGATCATCTCAATAGATGCAGAAAAATCTTTTGACAAAGTCCACACATATTCATGATAAAAACCCTTCAGAAACTCAGAATGCATGGCGTCTACCACAACCTTATAAAGGCCATCTATGACAAACCAACAGCCAACATTATACTAAATGGACAAAAACAGAAAACTTTCACTTTAAAATCAGGAACAAGACAAGGATGTCCACTCTCACCACTCCTTTTCAACATAGTTCTGGAAACACTAGCCAGGGCAATCAGAACAAGAGAGAGAAATAAAAGGAGTAAAGATAGGAAAGGGAGAAGTTAAATTATCACTATTTGCAGGTGACATGATACTCTATATAGAAGAGCCAAAAAACTCCATTAAAAGACTGCTAGAGGTAATAAACAAGTTCAGCAGTATAGCTGGATACAAAGTCAATGCTCAAAAATCAATAGCATTCCTGTAAACAAACAAAAAACTCGCTGAGAGAGAAATTATGGAAATATCACCCTTTATAATAACATGTAAAAAAATGAAATACTTAAGAACCAACCTAACTAAAAATGTAAAAGAGCTATATGCTGAAAACTATACTATGCTGAAAAAGGAGATTGAAGAGGATATTAGAAAGTGGAAGGACATTCCTTGTCCTTCGTTAGGAAGAACCAACATTGTGAAAATGGCCATACTCCCAAAACTGTTACACAGATTTAATGCAATCCCAATCAAAATACCATTGACATACCTCACAGGTCTAGAGAAAACACTACTATAATTCATTTGGAAACAGAAGAAAGGCAATTCTAGGCAACAAAAGCAAGTCAGGAGGCATCTCAATTCCTGACTTGAAACAGTGCTGTCAAGCCACAGTGATAAAATCAGCTTGGTACTGGCAAAGAAATAGACCTGAGGATCAATGGAACAGATTAGAAGATGCAAGCACAACTACAAAGACACTCAGCCACCTGATATTTGACAATGGGGCTAAATATGTCCACTGTTGGAAGGATAGCCTCTCTAATAAATGGTGTTGGACAAACTGGCTCTCTAGATGCCGAAGACTGAAACTAGATCCATGCATATCATCATGCATAAAACTAAAGTCTAAATGGATCAAAGACCTCAATATTAAAACAGAAACACTAAGTCTACTGGAAGACAAGGTAGGTAGAAGTCTTAGAGACAAAGGGGTAGGCAGAGAATTCATGAATAAAATGCAAACTGCACAGGAAACACTTCAAAGAATCAACAAATGGGATCTCATATTATTGAAAAGTTTCTGCACTTCAAAGGAAATCACCAACAGAGTGAAAAGAAAACCAACAGAGTGAGAAAGCATTTTAACTAGCAACCCCTCAGACAAAGGACTTGTGTCCAGAATATATAAAGAATTGAAAAACATCAAGCCCCCAAATTCAAAGATTCTCTCCAAAAATGGGCATCTGAGATGAACACACAGTTCTCAGAGAAAGATATACAAATGGCAAATAAATACATGAAGAAATGTTCACCATCACTGGTCATTTGAGAAATGCAAATTAAAACAGCATTGAGATTCCACCTTACTCCGAAAAGAATAGCTGCCATCAAGAAATCAACTGATAACAAATGTTGGCGAGGCTGCAGGGAAAAAAGAACACTGCTCCACTGTTGGTAGGAATGTAGACTGGTGCAACCATTAAGGAAATCCATATGGAGAATTCTCAGAAGACTAGGGTTGGAAGCCCCATTCAATCCAGCTATCCCCCTCCTGGGTATTTTCCCCAAAGAACTGAAAAGTTCATATCACAGTGATATATGTGCACCCATGTTCATAGCTACACAATTTGTGATAGCTAAATCCTGGAAACAACCAAGATGCCCATCAACTGCAGAGTGGATGAAAAAGATGTGGCATTTTTATACAATGGAATATTACTCAGCTATAAAAAGGATGATCTTGAGGCCTTCATAGGCAAATGGAAACAACTTGAGACTATCCTCATTAGTGAAATAAATAAGAATCATATTTATAAATACCATATTGCATCTCTAGTGTAAAAAGTAAATAAGAACTACAAGAGTAATAAAACCAAAATGTGTAATTGCTATTGTAAAAAAGAGAGGAAAAGACAGTGCTCTAAGGGATATAACTGCATGTATGTTTGAGTGTGTAAAATAGATGACCATATTGCTGAATGTTTGTTGGATTTTTGAGCAGAACTGTTTGCAGTCTGACTGCTTGAACATTTACTATGTACCCTTTAACTTTGTAACTTGAACAACTATATCCAGGATGACAGCATGTAATTTATAAATTACTGATTTCTTTAGTGGGACTTTTTCTCATTCTCCCTTTTCTTTCTTTCTTTTAGAATTCTGTATTGTTGCTACCCTTTTTTCTGTTTTTTTTCTTCTCTTTAAATAAAATTTTAAAAATGTAAAAAAAAAAAAAGATTCAACACCCATTCATGATAAGAACCTTACAGGGAATTGGAATAGATGATCTTTACCTCAATATGATAAAGGCCATCTATGACAAACCAACAGCCAGTGTCATATTAAATGGCCAAAAACTGAAAGCCTTTACCTTAAAATCAGGCACAAGACAAGGATGTCCATTATCACTGCTCCTATTCAATACAGTACTGGAAATACTAGCCAGAGCAATTAGACAAGAGAGGGAAATAAAATGAGTAAAGATATGAAAAGAAGAAGTTAAATTATCATTATTTGCAGATGACATGATGCTCTACATAGAAGACCCCCAAACCTCTGTTGAAAGTCTCCTAGATATAATAAACAAATTCAGCAAAACCTCTGGATACAAAGTCAATACTCAAAAATCAATAGCATTCTTATACACTAACAACAAAATCACTGAGAGAGAAATAAGAGAAGCCACACTCTTCACACTAGCATCCAAAAAAATGAAATACTTAGGAATTAATCTAACAAAAGATGTAAAAGAGCTGTACAGGGAAAATTATAATACCTGGAAAAAGAAATCAAAGAGAACCTCAGAAAATGGAAAGACATCCCTTGTTCATGGATAGGAAGAACAAATATTGTAAAAATGGCCATTCTCCCAAAATTTCTATACAGATTCAATGCAATCCCAAAGAAAATACTGTTAATGAAAATACCTCATAGATATATAGAAATCTCTCCTAAAATTCATCTGGAACCAGAAGAGACCTAGAATAGCAAAGGAAATTCTAAGCAGCAAAGCCATGGTAGGAGGCATCACAATCCCTGACTTGAAGTTATACTACAAAGCTACTGTAATAAAATCAACATGGTACTGGAATAAAAAAAATCTCAAGATCAGTGGAATAGAGTAGAAGGTACAACCACATCTATGAATGCACTCAACTACCTTATCTTTGGTAAAGGAGCCAAACATGTTCACTGGAAGAATGACAGTCTCTTTAATAAATGGTGCTGGAAAAACTGGCTATCCATATGCCAAAAACTAAAATTAGACCCATGCCTATCACCATGTACTAAACTAAAATCCAAATGGATCAAAGATCTAAATATTAAAACAGAAGCACTAAATCTATTGGAAGATAAATTAGGTAAAAATCTTGAAGACATAGGGGTAGGTAGAGAATTCATAAACAAGAACCAAACTGCACAGGAAATATTTCACAGAATCAATAACTGGGATCATATCTTATTAAAGAGTTTCTGTATATCCAAGGAAATCTCCAGCAGAGTGAAAATAAAACCTACAAACTGGGAAACAATCCTAATGAACTGTCCCTCAGACAAAGAACTTCTGTCTAGAACTTATAAAGAATTAAGAAAAATCAGACCCATGAAATTCAAAGACTCAATCCAAAAATGGGCATCCAAGATGAACACACAGTTCTCAGATGAAGAAATATGAATGGCAAATAAATACATGAAAAAATGTTCATCATCATTGGCCATTAGAGAAATGCAAATTAAAACCACGCTGAGATATCATCTCACTCCAGAAAGAATGTCCAGGATCAACAAAACTGCCAACAACAAATGCTGGAGAGGCTGTGGGGGAAAAGGAACTCTTCTGCACTGTTGGTGGGAGTGTAGACTGGTGCAACCACTGTGGAAGTCAATCTGGAGATTCCTCAAAAATCTGGGGTTGGAGGTCCCATTTCATCCAGCTATTCCACTCTTAGACATATTCCCAGAAAATCTGAAAACATCTTAGCACAGTGATATATGCACACCCATGTTTATAGCGGCACAATTTGTAATAGCCAGATCTTGGAAACAACCTAAGTGCCCATCAACTGAGGAATGGATAAAAAAATTGTGGTACTTTTATACAATGGAGTACTACTCAGCTATAAAGAATGACCACATTGAGATATTTATAAATAAATGGATGCATCTTGAGTCTATACTCATAAGTGAAATAAATCAAACTCACATGTATAAATACCGTATAGTCTCCTGAGTGTAAGAAATAGTAAGAGTATAGAAGATTTTATGGAAATCATGGTTCACCATTATACGGCTTTGATGTCTTATGTCTTTATTCATTGGTTCAAATGGTTTTATTCTGTTTTGTTTGATCTTAATATATGTGATCATATCAATAGTTACTTTGAAGACAAGACAGTATGGTAGCCAGTGTTGATTTAGTATCATCTTGCTCTGAAGTCCTACCATGCTTTTGTTTTTCTATTACCATTGGTTCTATCACTTTGTGTCTTATTGGATTTTAATATGTATGATAGTAAAAACAAAATTTTTATGGAAAATGAGATAATATAACAGCCATTGTTCATCTTTGGTTATATGGTTCAGAATGTCTTGGAATACTTTCATTCTCTTGAGTTGTTTATTCTACTTTGTTATGTTTGACATTATTGTGTGTAAAGCTAAGCTCAACTATTTCAAAGAGACATTATGGTAGCTACTGTTAATATCCAATTGTCTTGTTGTGAAGTGCTGTGTTGCTTACATTGTTCTGTTCTGATCTGCTTAGATCTGTCCTCTTTTGTTTTATTCTCTTTAAAATAAAAAAGTCAGAATACAAAAAAAGAAAAAGAAAGAAAGAAACGCAGTAGGGAACATGCAGGGGGCTGGGCTGGAACCGGGAGTTTGCACCCTTTGTTTCCAGTTTCATGCTCCTTAGATGTCCAGGACTTGAAGTTATAACTCCCCTAAATCTTTCAGCCTGCTGGTGGGTTTCTATGTCAGTGCTCCAATGGATTAATTAACTACTGAAATAATCAACCTGCACATTTGGTAAAGGAAACCAGTAGATTTTCTAAGTGGGAGAAATGGCCTTGTTTTATTTCAGGTTTGAGGTCAGAGTTGAGAGCTGCAAGAGAATTTATGCCAAGGTACAGTCTATTTTGATGACCATAATTCTAGTTTGGTCATACTTTAAGGTATGAGAAAAATATTACTCATATTGCAGTTACTCACTATGACCACCTTCACCCTCAGCTTTCATCAAATTACATGGGAAATTTTTGAACCAGATTTCTAATCAATAGGCTCTACCTAGGCTTTAGAACTGCATTTCTAATATGTTGTGAGTTTGTGTAGAGCTGGGGTATGACTTTGTTTTCTGTATTAACACATCAATTTATTCCTTGGGGCAGGTTGATATTTAGGAAAAATTGAATGGGATTTGTAATTAATCTGAAGATTATGATAGATTTAATGCCTATTTCACTCCTCTCCTTATTCACAAGACTTTGTCACTAACCCACGTGGTGCTTAGTACTAACTTGGAAAAGCACCTCTTTCTCCCTTAAGGCAGAAGCCGTACTGCCCCATAATGCACATTAGGGAAGAGAAAGAAAGGCAATCATCCTCTTTGCTGAGTGCCCTTGTGCAGCAAACAACTGATACAGCATATAGTAGCCATTACCATCTACTGCTATGGTTTCAGACATTCCGAAGATCTTAGCTGGAAAGGGAAATACATTACTGAGATCAGTAAAAGCTCAAATTTTCTGCTTATGAAGCTCCAATATTTAACACTTTGGTTTTGGTTTATTGGATTTGGTTTATAATTTTCTTGTCTTGTTTTCTGTCTTCATCAGTAGTTTTTTCCTGAGGAAAAAATGTTCAAATTTTTCATATGGTGATATGTTAAAAAATCTACACTAAAATTGGAAAACTGAGTAATAAACTCTGCTCAGCTCATGATAATTCTATTCATGGTAATCAATGTGTATAGAGTGGCCAGAGAGTCTGCTTCTGGAAGGCTTGGGAAACTCAAGTTTTCCATATCTGTTTGGTGAGTAATTCTTGATCAGTCTTCATTCTGTTGGAAGAACAAAATAAAAGTTTTTCAATAGGATCAGAGCAACTATGCTCTTAACAAAATGTTCACCTTGTCTGTAATTCCAGGAATACTCATTTAGTTATCTGGGTGGCACAGGGTATATCTCCCTTGAATGTTGCCCCATGCATGGCAAAGGGCTCAAACACTGCAACTAAAGAACCACTCATTGTTTTATTTCTCCCTGGGCTCTTGTGTGAGTAGAAGAGATTCATCTCTAAAATATGAAAACTGTATCAATGTAACATTCTGCTTGACTATTATCCTGGGATATGTAGAGACTTGTAAAACAAAAGTTGGGGTATTTCCCTCTTAACTAGGCTTACAAATAGCAGCCTACTACCCTGGGCAGGGTTCTGCAGGGAGGATTACTGTACTTTTTGTAGAAGTGTTCAGCCAGTCTAATTTCGGACACATACCTTACAACATACAGAGGGCATGCAGGAATCAGAGCTCAGAAATGCCTCGGCTGACATGTCTCATGGCTTAATTATAGCAGAGTGCATCTACAGCACTGGTATCTTAAATTATTCCCACAGCACTATCCACACATCGGTCCACTTTGGGTTTCTAGGTAATTCAGCCCAGAGATGTGTACTAACACACCGTACAGTGATTACCACTGGGGTTCAGTCATCCTACAAGTAGATTCATGTAAAATCTTTGGGTTCTCAGTGGAATTATCTATCTACCTTAACTATAACCATGGGCTTTTTTTTTTCCAAACTAAGCTCACAGCTCATTGGTAGATTATAAAATCAGTATAATGAGTTGTAGCCAATAATTGGGAAGAAATAATGTTAAATAGAGTGGCATACTAAATATTGAAGTTCATAATAAAGATTAGTATTGCTGTTTTAAATTTTCACATTTTATCCACTGCATGATGCACTTTTAAAATTATACAGTAAATCTCTAAATTCAGGGTGATTTTTACAAGTATCTTGTAATAGGTAAAAGTTTTGTTTCTTCCTTTTCAGTGGTAGAATAATGTTTTTCACTTGCAATTGATGATGCCTTTATCAGTTTTGTGTTGCTATAGCCAAATACCCCAAAACTGAGTACTTTACAAAGAAAAGAGGTTTAATTTAGTTCACAGTTCTGAAGGCTCAAGAATATAGTGCTAAGAGCATTGCATGCTGGTGAGAGCTTCATGGTAGATAGCACCACGTGTTAGGAATGCATGTGTGTGTGTGTGTGTGTGTGTGTGTGTTGTGAGAGAGAGAGAGAGAGAGAGAGAGAGAGAGAGAGAGAGAGAGAGAAAGAGAGAGAGAGAGAGAAGATACAAAGGAGTGGGAAAACCAGTCTTATTCTTTAATAACAACCTTCTCAAGAGAACTAATCCATTCCCATGACATCCAAGCACTCCATGAGTCAAACAGTACCTTTGTAAGTGTGGTTATTATTTAGTCTCCTCTTACAGGTGACTCCAATTTCCAACACAGTTGCAATGGGGATTTAAGTCTCAGTGTGAGTTTGTGGGGAAGGAAACACATTCAAAATGGCATGTGTGTAGTGGATTTTGATATTAATGCCTTTTTATGTGTAAGTGGGTCTTAGACAAAAGAATTTGCAGAAATTTGATTTAACAAAACTCTGAAAGCCAAGTTTGTTTCTTCACTGGACATTGGATAGTTGGTACCTTTGTGGTTGGAGATTTTGTGTAGAATTTCTGAGCCTCAGGTTTCACCTCATTTCCTGATGAGGAAAGACTGGGCTGTCTACACATGGATATGCATTCAAAACCAGGTCATCTTTATGTAGTCTCTCTGAGGATGTTGATTCAGCCAGATGGCAACAGTGTCCAAGATCTCAGGAAAGATATGATCCCTGGTATGATGCTCCAGTCCACTCTGGCAGTTGGCAGAGAGGGTGATAGATTTTGCTTTTATAGTCTCTGTTTCCTAAGACTTCCTGCTTTTCCCCCCATAATCCTGGATTTCCTGTGACCACTGTCAGCAGGGAGGGTTCATCAGGACGGTGGGCATCTGAAGTTCTTGGTAGGTGTCATGTCTCAGGTGACTTCTCTTTGGAGACTGACCATTCAGCGGGCTCCCAGCACCACCTATAGAAAGCAAGTTCCAGATCCCTGCTGAACCTTTTTGCTCATTCTTTTCTATAGGCAGAGCACAGAAACAGGGGTGCTTTATATCAGTGCTTGCGGCTCTGTCCAGAGAGTGTTATCCTAAAGAAGTGAACTTCTTAGATTCTGTGACAATGGAGAAGAGGGGTCATACTTTTCTACCACTCGCTGGGTTCTATTCTTACCCCAAATCCTCCCGGTGAGATAGTCATTTTGTTAATGTTCTAAAATACTACAAGTCAGCATTTTAACTCCTTCACCAAAACACTTAAAGACTTTGAATCTGATTCAGCATTCCAGATTTATTTTCTGCCTATACATACTACTTGCTTTCCTCGAGTTTAACTCCTAGCTATCCCAAAGTAATATTTGGGATATCCTCTATTCTAATTTCTAGTCACGTAGGTACATTTTGTCTGGTTTTGTATTTCATATAAGACGTATACTTGTTTGTCTGGCTTCATTTACACAGCATTATGCTTGAGGTTCACCCAAACTTCTGTATATTTTTTGTAAATTCTTTGTTCTTATTGCTATGTAGTATTGAATTTTTGTGAACATACTACAATTTATTCCTCACTGAGATTATTAAGGCACAGTTTTTAGTGTTTGCCTATTATAAATAGTGCTGCTATGAACATGCTAATATCATCTGGGATCCTATCTGTGAGGAGAATTAGTGAGTCATCAGCAATGTGTATTTAGTTTTTAAAAAACTTTATAAAAAGTTTTAAAAGACTTTTTCAATTTAGCCATTCTGGAGGTTGCATAGCACATTTCATGTGTTTTAAATCTGTATTTCCCTGATTGTTAATGGGGTTGAGAACTTTTTTGTAGGCTCATTGGTTATTTGGATAGCTTATTTTGTAAGTCATCCATTCATCTTTCTATTGGAATGTATATCTGCTTCTTACTGATTTATAAGTTTTTCTGTATAAAAGTCTTGGTAAATGTATGTATTACAATTTCCTATTATGTGGGCTACCTTTTAATTCTCTTAATGATGTCTTGATGAACAGATATTTTCTATTTTAATATTATTTATCAAAATTTTATGCTTAATGCTTTGTGTCCTTTTTAAGAGATCTTTGCTCCAAAGTCATGAAAACATTTTGTTTCAGCAATTTGAAAAAAAATAGATTCAATTTCTTTTTTTCTTCTGATTTTCCTTAATTTTATTCTCCTTTTCCACTTTTCCTTTTTACTTCTTTTTCCTTTCTGTTTGTTCAAATAAACAGGGTAAGATTTGCATACTTTACCTCAATAGTACTAGATAAGAAGGTAAAAGCCACACCCAAAACTTTTTTTAATTTTAAGGCATCTCTTCTCTTTCTCCCCAAGTTCTCAGTTCTCCTTCCTAGAAAAAAAAAAAAAACAATGTTATCAATTTTCCTGGTGCTCCTTTTTAGGATATTTAATTTTATATGTGAAAATACATGCATATACAGGAATACAAGCAGGTTATGTAATTTTTTCTACTTTTAAAATAAACAGTAACTTTTAGTATTATTCTTTTGTATCTTTCCTTTCTTCCCTCAAACAATCTGGGAGATTGTAGGTACTTTTAGATTTTAGATACATAAACTTTGTATATTATAACATAAATAATAGTATGAATTACTCCTTTACATTTACTAAAGGAAAATATAATAAAAATAAATTGAGTGGTAGAAGTTGTAAACGAGGAAAGTCTGCTTTTTTGTTTATTTTCTCACTATTCATGGAATACCAACCTGGATATAAAATGAGAGAAGATTTAAATTTAAAACTGATTGACAATTCAAAAAGTCACCATTTCATAACTTTGTAATTTTCCAGTGCTCATCGATGGTTTATATTTGTCATTATTAAAATTCAAACATAGGGTCATGTTGTCATTAAGAAATAGAACAATATGTAATGTATCAGTTAGTGATTTCTTACTATTTATCTTCTTTTCTTGAAATTCTGTAATATTTCTACCTTTTTTCTGTTTTTCCTCTTTAAATGAAAAAAAAAAAATCTTCAAGCTTCTTAAACCCAGAATACTAGGGTTCAAGTTTGCTCCTCAGGTTCAGATGAACTTCATGAACCAATCAGCCAAACACATTTCTTGAGCACCTGCTGTGCTGAGTGCTGAGTCCTTGCAAAGGGCATGTTAAGGGTTCCCTTTTCCACGTGCTGGAGTGTCAGTGAGGGAAGGCTGGGTGCACTATACAGTGGTCTCCTGACCTTTGACAAATACAGAAATTTCCAACCTCATCCACATTTTGAGACATTCGATCTTGAGGGTCTGAGGTGGGAAACCCGTGTTTCTAATGAACACTCCAGGCTATCCTGACAGAGGTGAGTTTCATACTGGCTTGGAAAACAGAGATAACAGAGCGTGTAGAGAACAGAGATTCTTGTAAGGGTCCCCTCCACCAGTCATTGCAGTGCAATTTGGAGCTAGTTTCTTAGTCAGCTTGGGCTGCCATTCACAGAATATCGCAGCATGGATGCCTTAGCCAACAGACATTTAGACATTTTTCTCACAGTCTGGGGACTGGAAGTCCCAGATCAAGGTGTTGGTTAATTTGATTCCTGGAGGGGCTTCGCTTTCTCTGCTGTGTCCCCACATAGCCTTTTTTCTGTGTGCATGTGGAGAAGGAGAGAGGGAGAGAGGGAAAAAGAAGGGGCACTTTCTTTCCTTCTCTTCTCTCTCTTCCTCTGCTTATGATGATACAGTTCCTACCAGACTGCCCTAATGATCTCGTTTAATCTAAATTACCTAAGATCGTATCTCTACACACAGTCACACTGGAGGTTAGGGAGTCAACACATGAAATGAGAGCAATGCAACTCAATCTACAGCAGTTACTAAACCTCTCTGAGACCTTAGCATCTGTAAAATGGGTGTAATGATACTTGGTTTGATGGGAGAATTGAATGATTCTATTGGCATGCCAAAGGTATCCAATACCTTTTTTGTTTTCAATTTTCTTCTTTTGGACAGAAAGTAATGAAAGTAAGGATTGTTATGAGTCTCTGTTATGCACTGGTTCTACCGATGGAATCCTAAAACCAGAACAACTCACCAAATTTTATACAACTTGTCCAAGGTCACCTGTTAAATCAGTTATAAAAACTGGACTGAAACCTAGGTTTCGGGACTGTCAGGCATGTGTTACAATACAGCACAACTTATTTTGCTCAGAGTTGACAAGAGTGGGTGTACTGCTCAGAGGCTTAGATTTGTCTTGGGTATTTAACAGTAATGCTGCCCTTAAACACACGCAGGCATTATAGGCTGAGTGGAACGCAATGTCCCCTGTGTAAAGCTATCCTTTCATTGGATTAGTAAGCAAGGGCGGCCTCTTTTGCTATGCACAAGTCTGGCCTTATGGTATCTAGTTTCAGAAGAGCATGATTGGCCATCACACAGGTCAGGGAGAAAAGGTTATGTGGGGGTCACCAGTGTCCTTGGGGAAAGGAGATCGTGCTTCTTGCTAGGCAGGAAGCTCTGGACCAACTGCATTATAAAGTACACCAGCTCGAGCAGCTGAAATAATTTGCCCTCTAAGGGATTTGGGTTTTGAGGGGCAGTATCTGTGGTAGAATGACTCTCTCCAACTGACCTCCCCATGGCTCCAGTTACCCTGACCATTCCAGCCTGCATAAACATTCTCTCCCTTAGCCATGTGGCTGGATACATAATTCCACTGGCTAGTGAGGGTGGAGAATGTATTGTGTCTCAAATGATAGGACTTAAGAAGCAGAGGTGGGGGCCCATTATCCTCCAAGATTTCTTCAGTAAAGGGGATTTATGCATGAATTCATAATGTTAGCCACAATTTTCATTGTGTATTGAAAACTTTGGGACCAGTATAGTTGGTTACTCTTTATGACTTCAGAACTGATACTTGGATCAGAGGGAGCCTCTTTGTAAGTCTTGGTTTTTAGGCACTGATAAGAAGACCCAGCTGAGCAGACATATAACAGACTGATAAAGGGTGTGGCAGAAAGGCAACATATTAGGAATTCATTTAATCCCTTGATTTAAAATCAAGAAACCCACAGAATAATAAGATTGTTGGGGGTCGCACATCTACTGGTAGCAGAACCAAGTTGAGTATCCCAACTTTTGGCTTCTATATCCATCCTATTTATTTAGTATAAGTAACAATGAAAAAAGCAGCAGAGGTGTGAAGTCCAGAACTCAGAGGCTGGGGAGACTGAATACAAATTCTCCCTGCCTCACAGCTGTGCCTGAAGCTGGCCCCAGTATCAGAGCTCTCTTACAGGAAATCCTCGCTTATAAACAGCCACATTCCAGAAGTTGATTTACATGTTTATTTCTTGAATCATAGAGCTTGTTTGTCCATGGAAATAATATTTTAAATGGTGAATTAGGTCCACCAAGATCCATTCAGAGAAAACTACATAAATAATAGAGTGCCCAGAGGTAGTATTCATAGGAATGCTTCAGTTAATCTTATCCAATGCTTCATATATTATTATTTCTCTGGGAGTATGATATACAATCAGTTTTCAATCAAGTTGAAAGAAAAGTATCAGGTGTATCAGAAAAGTATCAGAAAAACCTCAGGGTGGTTTTTCTGAGACAGGGTAGCAATTAGCAGGGTCAGGTGAAAGGGCAGTGCCCTCTCTGATCCTTATCTCTGAAACAAGAATAATAGGAATAATTTTGTCCTGCCTACTTCCAAATTCTGCAGAGCAGACTAGCAAGCTGAAAACATAAGGAAGAGTCATGTTGGAGGTCAAGTCTGAGGCTATCTGGAAGCAGAACTCAATTTTTCAGTGGAGATTGCCATCTTTTCTCTTGAGGACTTCAACTGATTAGATGAGGCCCACCCACATTCTAGAGGGTAATCTGCTTTACTGTCTGCTGGTACACACATCAACCTTATTTTTAAAACAGTTTCACACTGATATTTGTACTGGTAGTTTACCAAATGTCTAAAGCCTACACAAGTTGAGACATATAATTAACAATTGCAGTGGGTGTGAGAAATTAGGGCCACAGAGCACCAGAGACTGTCTTTGCACTCAGAAAGTTCTTTGGAAAGAGTAGTTTTATTGCTACTACTATTGTTACCATCACTACTACTACTATGAAGCCTGAACCTAGCAGTGTAACACCACCCCAGCACCTTTCCTCAATCACTGCACCAAAACACCTAGGGAGCAACTGACCCAGAAAGATTTATCATACTTAGACACGTTTTCTTCCAGTGTTAGTACAGATCAACAGTGTCCCTCCAAAAGTCTCATGTGTTCACAGGTAGGGCCTTAGAAAGGGGATCACATCGTTGAGACATTATACTCATCAGAGGAACTAATTCATTGATGGGTTCACAGTTCAGGAGGTGGATCTGGTGAGAAAGGTGTAGGTGACTGAGGGTGTGGCCTAGAAGGATGTGTGTGTTCTCATCTACAGGTTGTCTCTCATTTTTTCTTTCTCCCTCTCTCTCTCATTCACTCTCTCTCTCAGTCTCTTTCTCTCTCCCTCCCTCCTTCCCTCCTTTCCTCCCTCCTTCCCTACCTCCCTTTCTCCTTCCCTACTTCCCTCCCTCTTCCTTTCCCTCTCCCTTTCCCTCTCTCCCTCCCTGTTTTCCGGTTTCTATGGGTTGAGCAACTTTCATTCTGACATTTAGGCCTTGGATCCAGCTAACCATGGGATAAGCCTTCTGAAACTATGAGGCACAGTAAACCTCTTTTCCTTTAACTTGTATGTGTCAGGTATTTTGTCCCAGCAATGAGAAAGCTGACTAATACATCCAAACACTTTCCTACCTAGTGTCTTGCTCCATCCTCAGAACCCTAGGGCCCTTGCTAATTAGCAGTGTGTGCTGTTTATGCTGCAGGACTGTGGAGATGCAGAGCGCATCTGTCTGGGCCAGGTCGTGGCTCACGCAGTCGTGATGTTCCCAGCTAAGTTCAGCAAGGGACGGAACAGCAGCTGCAGCTTTGCTCTCAGAGATTGGTGCAAGCACAGTTTTCCACAGAAAACTGGTTTTCCACGAAGGCTCCGGGAAGAGGGGTGCTTTGTTTTGCTTTTTCTGTGAGTTTTGGACTGGCTACCTACCCACTCTACCCTCCTAGTATTTGTCTAGGATCAGAAAGGTCTAAATTGAGAGAGAACAAATTAAACCCTTATAAGCGAGTCTTTTTACTTAACAGAACAAAAAATTTGGAGGAGGAAACTTTGGATTAGAAAGATATATATCGATTCCTGTATTCTTCTGTCAAAGCAGAGATTTCTGCATATACCAGCTTTTGTATCAACTGGTGATGGTGACCTGGAATGCGAACTCAGGTACAGAACCCAAAACTTGTTGTCTGCATAGTCTGAGTGAGACTGTAGAAAGAATTTGTTTGGTTTAGAAAAACATGAATTTAAATACAATATAGCAAACTATATAAGATCAAGAGATTTTTGTTGACTCACTTTTCACTTGTATCAACATAACACTAACTTCTGCCATTCATTTCAAATAGAAAATAGATTTTATTTTATGGTCTTATTTCAGATTGACCAGTTAATTAATTTCAATCCTAGAAAGCACTGGTTATCTTTGCTTTACTATAGCATATATAATAGAACTTAAACTTTTCAGGCCAGGGTGTCAGAGTTTAGGGATGGGTATGTGGTTTAACCAAACTTCCTCAGTACCTCTGACTCTTCCTACCCTACCACCCTCTTCCATAAGAATCACTGTATTGTAATGAGTTGACAGACATTTTACTGGATATGAAGACAATCAGATCTTTTTATTGTAATCAACAGAGGCTCATTCTGACTAACAGTAGGGGTAACCAGAGATTTATTTGTTTTACTAGGAGTCACCATTTGTGTGTGTGTGTGTGTGTGTTTTGTTTGTTTTTCATGCTGGGGATCGAACTCACAACCTCACGGAGTCACCATTTTTGATGAGAGGCTGGAGGCCAAGGTTGAGAAACCGTAGGACTAAGGAAACATCATTGGCTCCAAAAGCAGGAAGTGGGAAGCATGGAGCTGTCCCTGTCTCCTCATGGGAAGGGAATGTCCAGTGCGCCACCACCTCTGCTGTGTCTGAAAGAAGAATGACCACCAGGAGGTTTCTACCTATGAGAGTGGGATCCCACAGAGATCCTGAGACTCCTATCCCTTAGCATAGAGTCAGTCAATAGTCTAGGTATTGACACGACAGGGTTTTGAATATGTAAAACCTAAAGTTAGTGGATCTGAAGATATGGAAACTATCTGGGTGGGCTTGATCTAATCACCTGAGTCCTTTAACAACAGAAAGGGAAAAAAAGAAGGTGAAGTTGGAGGGAATTGAAGTCTCAGGAGGCTGCTGCATGCACTTGCCAGATTTGAAGAGGGAGAGGCCTTGTGCAAGGACCAAAAAACTGGTTGTGAAGTGCTAGGAGTGATTCCATTCAACAGCTAACCAGTTAACAAGGACATTGGCCATTACCTATAAGAAACTGAATTCTGCCATCAACAAGAGTGAACTTAGAATAAGAGCCTAAGTCTCAAGAGGGAGGGCAGCCGCCAACATCTGGTGAGATCCTGAGCCATGATATTCCAAAATTCTGACTGACACAATTATGAGCAAATGTTCATTGTCTCAAGATGCTAAGTGCAGGGTAATTTTTAATGTAAGGACAGGTAACTAATACACTGTGTCCTGTGTAATGTGGGAGATACTAAGTCTAGGACAGTGCTCCACTGAGTGAATTTAGGCCACCTACTGGTCCTTGATTGATCCGGGAGAAGTTATTGTGGGATTTACATTTCTCTTCTTATGTAGCTGGAAAGTAGGCTCTATGAATTACCTCCTGCCATGGCTATGTGCCATCCAAGAGGGTTAGTTTCCTGAAATTAATTTGGGGTATGATTTTTCAAAGGGCTGAGTGCTACATTGCTCTGATAAATGTCTATTGTAAAATTCTCCTCAGTAAATAGTTCTGTTGTATCTCCTGCTCACCTTGCTTGTGGCTATTGCTTAGCAAGGTGCTTACTGTATCTAAGTCTCTAGCACATTTCTTCTTATTTGAAGATCTCCTCATGTAAAAAAAAATACAAATAATGTATTGTACTTAATTTTTTTTTTTTTTTGATATGGAATCCCAATATGTTTCCCAGGCTAAATTTGAAATTGCTTTTGCAATCTTCCTAATTCAGCCTTCTAAATAGCTTGACTGACAGGCCTGTGGCACTGTGACCAACTATGTGTTGTGTCTTAAGTGGCAATGTTTCAGGATAGGCCTAGGTATTTTTATGAGATAGATGGGCATAATGTAAAGACTGTAACTTTGGGAGCTTGGATATGTGGATTTATGTCTTAAACTTCTGGAAGCTGGGAAACTCAATGTCAAGGTGCTGGTGTCTGATGAAGACTTTTGTGCTAGATCATATCATGACAGAAAATGGACAGGCAATGTTGTAGCTTGGCATAATGATGCCATTTTTGCCCTGTATTTGACTAGTGCCCTGTATTTGACCCAGAAAAATGAAAAATTAGAGTACAATCCCATGAGAAAAGCAAAATGAGCTGCACCCACAGGAGAAAAATTAACCTGTTCATCAAAGAAACAGGATACAGGTGTAAACCAAAAATTAATGTAAAAGTCTAGCTAAATTGTTTCCAACAGGATGTCTTTTTTGTGGTTTTCTGTTTTAAAAGCTCTGTAACTTTTAAGTACAGGACCACTCAGTGGGACTCTGAAACGGGTTTATATGCAAGTGGTCGCTGAGATCAGCTAATAAAATTCCAAATTTATTAATTAGGCTGCTTGGATTCCTACATTGTTCATGAACCCACTTCAGCAAGAGAGTACAAGAGTGCCAGAGAAAACCAAACTCCTTTTTATTTTTATTTTTGTTTATTTATTTATTTTTACGGGGTTGGGGGTTGAACTCAGGACCTTGCACTTGCCAGGCAGGCAATTAAGCTGCTGAGATATATCCCCGGCCCAAACTCCTTTTTACTAGAAATCCACTATCATGAAAATGAACCCAATTCCACAATAACGATTCATTTATGAAGAAAGAGCCCTCATGACTTAATCATCTCTTAAAGGTTTTACTTCTCAAATCACTGCACTGGGGACTCAGTTTCCAGTACATGAACTTTGGGGGACACAGTCAAACCATAGTCCTGGTTTTCACATAGTGTTATACTGGGCAGTCCCTGAAACTCAGTAGCTTTTACCTGCCTCCACTGAAAATTTAAGGGATTGTGATCAATGGAATCTAATATCCTTTCTAACTAACAGAGCTTCTGATTATCCAGGTGCAAGAACTATTCCATTCTAGATTAATCATTTTAGACAGAAGACTCAAAGTTGACTAGATTATTCTTTGGGGTTAGATTAACTACTCAGGCCTTTCTGTCTGTGGGAGTCTAGGGCAACTGGGGAATCCTGTCCTTTTTGTCAAGACTTGTGCTGAAGGAAAACATTGTCAAGAAATGTATGGTCTGGATTCTTCCAAGGCCAGAGATCTTTGTTTAGGCTGTTTTTCAAATATTATTATCATTAAGTGGCTTGTCAGCAGCTCATGGGGAAAAAAGACGTATTGACTGCAAACTCAGTTGGAGCCAACAACAATTCCAGACATCTGCTGAGAGACCTCAGGCCTTCTGGTATCCCCAGAGAGACATTTAATATCCAGGCCCCAGAAGGTAACAGTCCCTTGTATGCTGGGCCTCATGTACCATGAATACTGGCCAATTAAGAAAACTTTAAGAGAGATACTGACAAACTGGAATATTTTAGGGGGAAAGAGATGAGGGACCTGGAAACTATGTTCAAGGAGGAAGGGTTGTAAAAAGGAAGACTTGTGAAACGTCGGCCTTCAGGTCCTTCTAGCCACAGACAACATCACAATCCTGATGTTTTCACAATCCTAGTTAAAACATTTTGAATTTGAGTCCGTTTTGGCAAAGTTTGTGTTCTTTCCAGATTGGTAAACTCTCCAGTTCCTACCACTTAGTACCAACCCAGTTCACAGAGATTTGTTCTCTGATTGCTCTGTGGAACATTATAATCTGAAAAAATCTCAGAAGGAATGAATATAATCAGGTCACAGAAAGCTAAGGCAGAGAATACTTGCTAGTTTTGAGCATCTTAGGGCATGCATGCACTAATTGGTTACATTTTTTAAATCTCTCATACTGCTAAATGTGAAATAATAAGAAATATAGATCTCTGTCCGATTCCTGACACAGAGCTCCTACAATTAGATGGTGGTGCTAGGAGAATCTTTTGTTTTAGTATTTGGTCTTTGACCTTAGTTCCTGACATAGAACTCCTAACAATTTATAAATTCCTGAGTGATAGTATCATCTGACACAGACTTGCTAAATCCTTTGGAATTTTTTTCATGACAGGAATGTCTTCTGTTTTAATGAGGCTACTTTTGGTGGGCTTTTAAATGGATCCTGATCACCAGAAATACCAAGTAAGCTTGGAAACTTTGGTGCCATTCCCTCTACTGGAAACACAGTTAATAATCGATTGTGCCCATGTGATTAAGGAAGCTGCATAAAAATTCCCAAAGTCCAGATTTTGGACAGCTTCAGGTGGTAGACAAATCCATATGCCTGGAGAATGGTGCACCCCGACTTCATGGGCACAGAAGCTGGCATGCTGGAGACCCTTCCAGACCTCTCCCAGTGTTTCTTTTTTTTTTTTTACTGTTCATTTACATTCTTGAGAATATCATTTAAAATAAATCAACAACAGTAAGTAAACTGTTTTCATGGATTCTGGGAGCTGCTCTGGCAATTAACAGAACCTGAGAAAGGGAGGAGGAGAGTCATGGGAACAAAAGTTGTGGCTAATGCAACTAACCTATGGGGTCTGTGCTAACCCCACTTAGTATCAGAATTAAATTGTAGGATGCCCAGCTGATATCAGAGAATTGGTTAACATGTGTATTTGGAGATGCCCCAAGACATCTGAAATACTGTGAGTAGAGGAAATGTAGAGGGGAACAGATAGCTTTTCCTATTTCACACTGAGCATAACACATCTGTGGCGGCATTGGGCTAGCTGTGCCTATTGAATGCCTGTGGTGTGCCAGATATGGTTTCAGGTGCTGGGGATACAGCCATAAAGAAGACAGTTTGTGTGGCCCCTCTTAATTAACACCCTAAAAAGCACATAAAGCAAGTGCAATTTGTGATAAATGCATTGAAAGGAACTGCCAAGGCATAAGAGGAGAACAATAGAGCATAGTTTTGTTTGTCAGGGAAGTGACATGCTTCCAAAAGGGGAACGTGGTAGTTTAGATGTGGTTTGCCCTTCACTGTTTCATGGGCTGTGGACTTGTTCCTCAGTGTACACTCAGCTATACCTTGGGTATTCCATTATAGTAATAAAAAACAGATTAATACACAGAGGAAGGCTGATGAGGTGAAAGGAAAGTGTGATAAAAACATCTTTCCAATTTGAGCTTTACAACCAGGCATTAAGGGACTGGTGAAGTAATGAGGTTTGTGACAACAGAATGACAGAGATCATCACAGATTTTTATGGGTAAAGCTGTGAAGGGGGTGGCATGAGAGGATCCTTTTGACTCTGAAATAAATTGCTTGCATTTCTGAAACTCTAAAGTGGTATGATGACCAGAGCGTAAAGCTAGAAAAATCCTATTTGTGGCCCTTAATTATCTCAGGTGAGATTATTGGTAAATTTTAGAGACAAAACAAATGCAGAGTAAGGAAGAATATATATGGCCTTGCAAACAGAGAAGAGTACCGAGAGGATACAGAGAATACAAACTGGATCTTCACGTGGAAAAACCCCAACACATTAAATAGATGTTTAGAAATGTGATCAGACATAGTCTACTCATTGTTACTATGTTCTCTTGAAGGAACGAAATTTGAAGTGTTTGGGATATAGTTTCTATCATCCTTGAAAACTATGAATATGTTAAACCATGTCCACATTATAGAATATACAGATTGTCATTCTGAATTAGCTTGTTTGTTGTGTGAGTGTTAAGGGGAGTCCCAGAATCAGACCTCTGGAGCCATCAAATGAAGGAGAATATGATAGTTCTCTTAAAACAGTCAACAGCCTCTGAGATTGTTCTGAAAATGTGAGGCTGGATTGGCTGCTTGGCAATGCTAACACTCCTCTCCTGAAGGCTTTAGCTCCCACTTACTTTCATTATCTCCACCTAGATGACTTTCTCTCCACTAGCAATAATTACAACTAAGCATTGTGAGATGCCTCCTATTGGGTGCGAGGTACTTCCCATATATTATCTTCAATACTTCTTAATAATCTTTTCAACATTTTACTGGTCAATTTATACAGAGTTAAGGATTACAGCCCAATCACAGAGAGACTCACAGGCACAGACAGGCCTTAAACTGAAGGTTGCCTTGCTGCAGGGCTGGACTCTTTGCATCAAGCTGCCTTCATTATCTTGGAGGATGATTTCTGAAACTAGATTTCACAGTGATAAAAATATTAAGCAATCCCTTTTGGGGTTCTGTTAGAATCCAACACTCAGATGGCTAAAGGTAATCTCTTAGGTTGAGAAAAAAAAGTTATTTCTTAAGGAATTCTGCTGTGTGTCTGTTTTCAAAGTAAACCTTTGCTAGTTTGCTTAGTTTTATTGTTTAGCTCCCTTATATTGTGAAGACATGTTTATAATTACATTGATATTTTGGATAGATAATAAAATGTTTAATTTAATGTGTGTTTTTTTATGTGGTGAAGTATGCTTGCTTCCCTCTTTTTCTTTCCTTTATTGAGGTATAATTTACTTATAACAAAATACACAGATTTGCATGTATGGTTCAGTAGAATTTGACAAATTCATAGGTACCACTGCTTTATCACTAATTTTCATGACATAGAAAGATCATGGTGCCATCTCCCTAGAGGAAACTTCTGTTCTAATTTCTGTCATCATACAATAATTTTGCTAGTCCTTAGACATAAGTATAATTATATTCTACGTATCTTTGTCTGGCTTTTTGTCACTCAGTATACTCATTCATGTTTTTATTTCTAATTAGAACTCTATTTTATAAATATACCATAACTGACTCATTCATTCTTCTTTTGATGGACATGGTTTTTACAGCTTTGGGCTATTAATAATAAAGCTGCTATGAATGGTTGTATGCAGATGTTTTGTAGACAAATGCTTTCATTTCTCTGAGGTATATTCCTATGGGTTAAGTTGCTGTATTGTAAAGCAAGATATCTATAAAAACTGACAAATTGTTTTCCAAGTTATAGTGTCTTTTTATATTTTCATTTGAAATGGTCAGTCTTCAGTTTTAGCTGGATCTCAGAATAAGTTTAATTTATATTTGTTATTATCAATAGTATTAATCACTTTTTGTATATTTAGTGCAAATTCTTATTATACCTTTTCAAGAAAAGTATATATTCAAATCTTTTCCTCTTTTGTAATTGGGCTATTTTTAGAGATACATTAATTTGTAGAATTTTATATATTCTTGAAATGAAACACTTTTCATATATATAGTGAATATTTTCCCATATAGGTTGTATTTTTTCACTTTCTTAATGATAACTTTGAAAGCAGAAGCTTTTAGTTTTTAGTGAAATTGAACATCATTTTTCCCTTTGAGTGCTTTCTGCATCTGACCAAAAACCTTTGATGATCCCAATCATGATGTTCTTTTGAGTTTCATTCTGGAAGCTTTAGCATTTGAAGGTTTTTTTGTTATTTGTTTGTTTTTGCTTTTAGATCACGATTATTCAAAAATAATTTTTGTATGCCGTACTATAGGGGATCAGCATTAGTATTTTTTTCACACACAGATGTGTATTTTTTCCACTACCATTTGATATTATAGAACCATTGTTATTTCTCCCTTAAGTTAAATTGAATTTTGTTGTAAATTTATTTATTATATATATATATATGTTTGCAAATAGTTTTGTATATATCTTTGCAAATTGCTTTTGCAAATAGATTACTTTTCCTTGAAGTACTACTTCAAATACATCCCACAAGGTTTTTATATTCTAGTTTCATTACCATTAAGTACAAATTATTTTGTAATTATATTGTCATTTCTTCTTTGATTCGAATCTTATTTGGAAGTATATGGCTTGATGTCTAAATAGCTGAAGGTTTCTTGTTATCATTTGCTTACTGATATCTAATTGGGTTACATTTTGCAGAAAGACTATACTCTGACAATTTCAATTACATGTATGTTAAATTATTTGCCATTAACTCACATTTCTCTGATGTTATATTCAGTATTTTAATTATTTTTCTTTTTATACTTCATTTTTTCTATTTCTCGATTGTCTATTTCCCGCTCACTTTTGTTTTCCAGTCTGCTTTTAAACTTATCCCTTACATATTGTATGTGTCAGACATGATATTTTTTGATTCTAGGTTTGTTCTTTGGGTCTTGTTTTGAGCTGAAGTTATCTGATGAAATTCTTCTCTATTCATCCATTATGTTCATCTTTGTTTCTAAATAGCTTAAAATCTTCCAAATTGTTATTTCATATTTTACCCACTGATTGCAACACCTGATTAGCAGAAGATCTGCCTCAATTGACTTTTCTTTTTTAAGTATGGGTCATATTTTCATTCTTACATGACTAACAATATTTTTATTGTATATCAGAAATTTTTAGTAAGTTACTAGTAGGGACCAAACTACATTGTATATATTTATTTTTGAATTACCCAGAAAGCAGCTTCCCTTCCTCTGTTCGAAAGCACCAGAAGAAGATTTTTATCAAGTTGTTTGCATAGGTCTAGCAGAGCATAGACTTCAGTTAGTCTCAACTAATTTTGCTAGTGAGATTATGAAGATTTCTCTTTGTCTTTCAGTGTAACCACCAATTTCTTGCTTTACATGTAGCGGGCTGATTGTTTTGATTTTTTTCAAGATTTGAACCTAGTTCCAGGTTTGTTTGATTTTTATCTCCAGATTGAACTCCAAAAGAGCTCTTTAACTCAGGGAGTACAAGCAATGGAAGAGCTCTCTCTGCCTTTTAGCTCTGCACAACTGCAGCTGACCTGGCAAAATTCCTAGGGGAAGAATTGTTCTGAGAAGTCTACTTGTGTGTGTGTGATTCTGAGATTCCAATATTTCATGTTAGCCCCTGCTGTTGTCAAAAGTTCAGTATCATCCAGTCTTTCTGTTTATGATGGAGCTGCTTTTTCATCTGCCTCGGTATGGGATGTTTGCCCCAAGAATGAAAGAGTCACTCTATTTGCTTTTCTCTGATGGACGTGCTCACGTCTAGATTTAGTTTATGTAGATTATGTGTGCATTTATGTTTGGTTATTTTTGTTCAATGACTTTGAAGAAAAATACTATTTTTGCTTATTTATTATTTTCATTTATTACAATGAAAGAAGCGATCATTGTGCCTTGTTATAGCTTAATCAAAACAACTCCACGGTTTCTTTGGTCCTGGGTTAACTCTGAGGGTCAGTGTAAGATGTCAGAGCAATACAAATATTCGTAATTCTGGATTTAGACTTAGAATATCAGTTTCTTGAGTCATGAACCATATTTGGCCTTGTAAAATATTGTTATTTTAACCCTTCCTTCTTCCAAACCAAAGCACTTAAATTTTATTGTATAAACCTATTCCATATACACTTTCCCTTCTTTAAATCCAATTCGAATCCTGATAGTTTTTCCATTGATCTGTCTCCACAGGCACCATCTTGATATAAATTACCATCATATTTGTTTTCTGAGTCATCATTTTATCCCCAGTGTGTAGAACAGTGGCCAATATTTAACAAACGAGGTCTGTTCTTTAAATGGCTCCAATGTGTGTGCTATCTAATGTGTTTTCTAAAAACTTCGAAAGAAGACTCTTGGACTTTAGAAAATTTGTTTTAAGTCAGATTTAAAGCATAAGGCTACATACTAAATAGAAAATATGCCTGCTTTAAACTCTAAGTTGATCTTAAGTGTGCTATTTAGTACACCATAACAAAGAAATATGCCTCTCAGAGCAATAAAGGACTTTTCTAATTCTTCCTTTTCTGGTTGCAATAAAATGTTTATTTTTCTTGACCTAGATAACTCAACTAGATGGGAACTGAACATTTGCCAATTAATTAGCCATTTAAGTCACTTGTGAAAATGGCTGTAAAAATCAATTCAAGCTGACATATTGGACTCTTCAAATGCCATGTAAACATACTGGTGTTTTCTTTTTCTGTAGTAGTGTACAAGGAATTGTGGTCAAGACTTCAGATTATTTTAAGCCTCCCCCCTAGAGTTCTTCTTCAAAGACTGAGTCTAGTTACCTAAGCTATTCTTAAATTATCTCTAGCTTTCCAATTCCATTCCTCATCAGTCTTTTGATCCAGTGTGCAATTGCTGGCATTGAAAATGGTGGAATTGTAAAGAAAACATCCTTCCTTCAAAAGCTAGGAAGATTGAATTTCACAATCACGTGGGAATAATTTTAATGTTTTGGTTCCCAGTAATTCTTTGGCATAACAACTCGAATGCTACTGGCATCTCCATGGTGACTCAGAGTTGATAGACTCACAAGTGTCTCTGTTTGGTGTCTTGCTCTAGAATTTTCAACCTCAGGGGAACTGGCACATGTGGCCACAACTTCTTTCATATAGATTTGAGATGCTCTGGGATTTCTTTTTACCTTGTCTTTTTTTACATATGATAAAAGATGTTGCTTGAGTAAAAACAAGAAGATATAATTAGACTGTCTGCTGGAAGGAAGGAAGCAGTCGGCTGTTCCCTTCCATGTCATTATTTTTTTTTAAAGAATAAGCAAATAAGTTCAAGAAGGACCAGATTGTATCTTTAATACTTAATTTTCTTGACATTTTAATATGATTAACTGGAGTCAAGCCAATCTGGAATGGTTTAAAATGTCAAGAAATGCCTGTTTGTGGTGTGTGTGTCTGTATGTGTGTGTGTGAATGTGTGCATGCGCACACATGAATTCATGTTACAGATATTAATAAAGAAATAATTGCTCTGCAATAGAACATATTTCCAAAGAATATGGATATCAAGAAAACATAATTTCTGCTTGGATAGACTAATTCCTAAGTGTTTTCCTTCTTTTTAACATCTTTCTCTTTGGTATGTGTGTAAACATATGGTGATCATGGGGAAAAAAGAAACCTCAGAGAATTTTAGCAGTACTTTATAAATTCATACTTCTAAAGAATATTATTAGTGATGCTTTTAGTCCACTGTTCACTTCACATGAAATACAAAGACAACAGGATCTCTTCATATTCACTCCTTCAATAATTTTTTAAACATTTTCCTTTTACTCTGTTTGTATACTGATTACTTTTGTTAGTATTTTCTAGGCTTTCAGTGAAGGAGAGATTTTTGTGACTATTGCTATTACAAAGGTAAATAAGGAAAATAGCAAGTAACAGTTATTTGGTGACTTATGTTCACTGTACTAAGTACTTTACATGTTTTATCTAACTTAATTCTCATAGCAGTCCTATGAAGTCATACTTATTTTTTTATTTTAAAGACAGAAAAAAAAACCCCAGAAAAGAAAAACAACAAATAAGAGACATACAAACAACTATAAGAACAACAAAACCCCCAAAATAATAACAATATAGACTTTCAAAACAGAATGGTAGGAATTTAATAACTCTCTGCCTCAATTGTGTGATTCATAAAGAGGTCATATCTATCATTATCCCTTCTTTATGAATCGGACAACTGAGGCAGAGAGTTCTGATAACTTGCCCAAGATTACACTGATAGCAAGTAGCAGAGTCAACACTGGACAGACTTAAGAATCACTCAAGGGTGAGAAGAAGTAACTTGTGTGAAATAGACATGACACACATAGGAAAGAAATAACGTAGCATTTAAAATCAACAAACCAAGGCATCTTGAGAAGTCACAAGTTCATTCTGCTGCTTTGAGACATATTTATATAAACTCTTTAAAACTAAAAATTAAGGTATGACATGTATAGTTACCAAATACAATGAATGCAAACATTGTATGTTGTAAACATCCACTAAGAATAATAATAATAACAAGAATGAAAATGAGATGGAGGAAGAAGGCTGGTGGCCTTTAGAGATGGGAGAAGGGAAGCAAGGTGCACAGGCGAAGGGGATTAAAAAATAAACAAGCTGTGTAGTGTACATGTACCTACTCCCTAAGGTGAATATAAACTTTATGTACTGCAAACATGTACTACTAATAAAAAATAAGCACAGAAGTAAAATTAGATTGATTGATAAAAGAAAAAATCCTGGAAACAGATTTACATATAGATAAATATTTAGGCTTCACAGAGTTACTATCTCAAGAAGAGAAATGATAGATCAACAAATAGTAAAAAAAAAACATCTAATATTTGTTACGCTTGGGTAGTATTCCAATTCTTTTTGCTTTAACACATTTCACCCTCAAAGCCACCCTACTAAGTAGATACCGTTATTGTCATCCCTATTTTATAGAAGAGGAAAAGATGTGTAAGTTTCAAAGGCAGAAAAGTCCACCAGTCTGGATGCAAAGCCATGGGTCATAGCCACGAGATTATGCAACTGAGATAATTAGGATTGGGAAAATTATTTCTAAAAAGAAATGCTTTACAATTTTGATTATATCATAATTAGGACATCTATATAGAAAAATAACCATTAAATATAATCAAAAGGAAAAGGAAAAATGAGGGCACAGGACAGAAAAATTTTCAGTATATCTAACATGCAAAGATGAATAGTCAGTTAAAAAATGGGTCAAGGGTATTAATATATAAGACTAAATACTAATATGTAAAAATGAAGTAATCAGTGCATAACTGATGTGAAAATAATTTCACCTTTACTAATGTTCAAAAAGATATACATTTGAACATTGAGATATTTTGGCCCATTGAACAGGTGAATGATATTTGTTTGTAAAGAGTGTTGTGGAAGATTTGCATTGTTTTACTTTTGCAAGATGTTTAATGCTTCAAACTATATACACACATATATGACATAGAACATATATCACATATGTAACATATATATTAGTCAACAAATTTTTAGGAATTTATTGTAAGGTCATCTGAAAAAAACTTATGTACAACTGTGCTAATTGAAGTATTATTTCTAATAGTAAAATTGTGCAAGCAATGAAAAAATCTGTAAGAGAGGAATGGCTTAAATAAAGGAAGCCAAAATATACCTGTATTGAAATCTATGCATAAAAATCAGATTCATGTTGTGTATGTCGTTTATAATAATATTTTATTATTAACAGTAGACATGGTTTTATGTTGTAGATTTGCTGACCTACATCAATTTTGCCATAACTCATTTGGGAAATCACCAGTTCCCCATCCAATTCAGGCAGAACTGGTCTTTTTCCATCTTCAGGGTTGAAAATCGGTTGATTGAATAAAAAATATTCTGTACCCACCTGGCTGGAGTGATAAGTTCAGAGATGGACATGTTATGTAAGCATACATTGTTCAGGGTGCACCTCATGATTTTTTCTGGGAATTCCTGGGACAAAAATGATCTTGCTTCTTTGTGGACACTGTCATGAATGCAAATGGCTACAGAAGATATTGACAGCCATCTTGGACTATAAGAAAGAAGGCTAGTAATGAGACTAATGGCTCTGGAAAGTAGAGCTGAAAATGATGAAAGATAAAACCTTGTCTGAAGCAAGTATTATGGACCATCTGAGATTTTCAGTGTGTGAGCTAATGAATTCTCTTCCCCTGAACATGTTTGAAAAGCTATTTTGGGTAGGGGTGTCTATCCCTTGCTACTGAAAGCATTTTAAGAGATACACATTTCTCTGTCTCATATATAATACATATATGCATTCAGGACACGCTATATTCTGAATAAAATGCAAATAGTTGAGGATTAATACATATATTCTGCTAAAGCAGAGACTAAAGTCAGATGTCACAAGCATTAACAGAACTTCTATAATATGTTTGAAATTTTATGTAAATATTCAAGTTATGATAGTATTATTATCAATATAAAAATTGAAATTTTTCTACTGAAAAATAGAAAATTGATAATTTTGTTGTTACAGTCTAGAAGCAGTAGAGTAGTTTCTCAGGGTTGTCAACTATTAGTTTTTACAGTTATATTTCTGTACACTTGCATACTAAAGGAAGAGTCACTTTCAATTGACATATTTAATAATGTCACAAACCATTTTATACAACAGAATATAATTTAAGCGATTTCTATGATAGTTTTCTAAAAGGAATTTCATAGTTAAGATTCATAGTTTTAGCAAATTTCAAAATCATTTATCTTTGACTGCCCCAAATGACTGATCACTATAGAGATAATTTTAATGAACTTTTTATTTAAGGTTGAGGACTATTAAGAATTGTCTTCCTAGAGCATTATTATGAGGTTGATATTTTGAAGTTGGGTTAGTGAAAATAAAATGTGTTTTATGTGTCCACCTTTCCCTCACAATTTGTTTCATAATTTAGACTCTGTATTTATTAATTCTTGCTAAAAGATTGTTATTATGGACATAATGGTGCATGATTTGAGGGTTTTTTCTCCTTGTGAGATTTTTAAGTAGTAGAGTTTACATTGTTGTTTAAATTTACCTTTTAAACAGGTAAAAAAATTCTGAAACAATTTTTATTCAAAAATTCACGGCCAAATAGCATTAAATAAATAAATATTAGTCTGCCTTATTTAAATTTTTATAAACCTACTTTGGTTCAAAAATGATGTCCTGACTTTCCTAAGTTATCTAGATAATTCATTCTCTGTTAATACTGTACTAATAATGTTAACAAAAATGAAGTACATAAAGATATTTTCCCTCCAAGTTATTTCTATAATGATTACATTTTTAGGGAAATATTCATATATCAACTGGAAACATGGCTATGTGTTATTCATGATACTGACATTATCATGTGCCAGTTGGATGTGATGGTGATCCATTCCACCAACAGATCTCTGAACAAGTTCAAGGTTGCCAGATAGCGATAAAGTTGACATTCAGCAATTTCATTTGCCAAGGCCAAGGCCAAGATGAAACCAAAGAGCAGATTTTGGACAAACACAGGGCCAAGGCCTAATACTGGTGCGTCACATGTGTATCATTCTTAGTAGCTACATATTATGACTGCAATAGCAGTTACTTTACCAATCTCCAGAGAGAGGGAAGCAGAGAGAAAAGTCTCAAAGCCCATGTCCCAGGATCATGAACAGTGCTTACCTCTCAGTGGAGTTGTGGGTCACTTTTTCTTGTTGTTTCTTTGTATTTTCATTTTTTTCTATGATAAACATGAGTTACTTGGTGTATTACTTGGGTAATAAAAAACATAAAAGTCTAGAATGTCTAAAATTTAAGATAAATAGCACAGAAACAGAAAAAATAAGTTTTCCAGAATATCACACTGAAGACATCTTTGGAGGGTTATTCTGAGCAATCCTTTTGGTTAAGACATTGGCAGGGCTCAGAAGAGTCAAAAAGTCAGAAAGATGGTTCTTCAGCTCCTCTTGCTATTCATTAATCCCTTTCATCAGAGGAGATGGGGAAGCTATTATCCCTCATCTAAATCTACTCCAGGTCAGTATTCTGTTTCCCTCTCTCTGTCTTCTCATTTTTTGGGCTAAACAAACTTTCCTTGTAATCATTCACTACACCCTTCTCTGAACAATTGGAGAGTTAAGAGGAAAAGAGGAAAATCCTTCTTCCAAAAAATGCTTTTATTCTTATATTATTTTTTATTTCAAATCCCACAGACAGCATATTTTTTTAAAAAGCTTGTTGGTTGGAGATAGGCTTGGAAGCCCAATTTTTAGAGGAATCCAGAGTGATTAGTATGATTCTATTCTCTTATAGCCTGGAGGAAAAACTCCCCTACACACAATTCATGAGAGACTTGATGAATTCACTGTGTCTAGTTTAGTTGCAATTTACTTACTTGTTGATCTTCTAATCTTAAGGAGAAATATAAAAATTTAGGCAGGAGGTGAGAGGCTGATCAAACACATGCCAGTACAGTCGTGGCCTAACTAATAAATGGATAAAGCAGTAGAATGAACACCTAAAGGAAAGTGAGTTGGACCAGTTACTCTGTAACTGTGAAAATACATTTGTTTACTTATTTATATTTGGTACTGGGAATCAAAATCAGGACCTTGTGCTGGCCAGGTAAGCACTTTGCTGCTCAGCTATATCCCCAGCCCAGTGCATTGATTTATGACAATCCATGATATCATGATTCTACTGATAGACTTATTGAGTGACTGTAGATTTAAATCAAAGTTATAATTTGACTTGCAACATTACTTTAATTGTAACTGGTAAAATCTAGAGCACAAATATTTCACCAAAGAATCTAATGAGTTTGCTTGGCATATGTACTCAGCGACTGTAGACCAAGATCCTTTCACTCTTCAAAATTAAAATTAAAAACTTTTGAGCATAATTTAAAAGAACTCAAAAACTTCTTTTTCTAGTTCAATACATTGTTATTTTTCTTAATTTATGAGGAAAGTATAAAATGTACTAATTCAAAGCTGCAATTTAATAGATCTAAGCCAGATGTTCAATCTTGAAAAAAGTCACATCCCAACTATTCTTGTCTCCTTCAGCTTTAGACTTGGTGCAGAAACATTCAGGTGTGGGGAAAAAAAGATTGATTCATCTTATTCACTGGAATTTGATTAGCATTTTTCTCAGAATAACCCAGTTAAATGATTGCATCAGGTTGTCGGCAGCCAGTGGGTTTGGTCCCAAGATGGGCTACGCCACCAAGGGCCGTAATCCAAAAACACAGTGGGACTGTGACCAGAAACTGAGCTCCTGGTGCCCTTCGAGCTGGCTTTGAAACAGTACTGTGGTAACTGCTGCTGTCTAGGACACTTGGCTTATTAATGTAACCAGGATTGAGCAGAACAAAGTGTTTGTGCCTTTGCCAAGGGCGAGGCAGTTGCTATGGGAGAGGAGGGGCTTCTGGGCTTGGCTTCTAAAAAATCTTTGAAGGGAAGGCTGATGAGAGCTGACATACCATTGTCCTCTAGAAACCTAACAGGACACACATTTTTCCCATAAGTGAGACAATTGCAGAATCCATATTTCTTAAATTCTTAAAAGGGGATCTCACATACATAAGAGAGGAAACTCATAACTAATATTCCTTTGAGGGGGGATTGTATTTTCAACTACTATACTCACACGTTCTTTCACTTAATTGTGAACACTGTTGTCGGAACTGGGCTAGGAGCCAGTTCTCAAAATAGCATAAATGGGAAATATTTAGGCAAGCTGTGTGATATATACTAGGTATGTTTGGTTACTGTAACACATTTCCCTTTAGTGCTTTCAAAGTATGCATGATGGATTATGGGGTTTGATATTATTATAGGAGGCGTCACTTCCCATAAGTGACATTGCTGGGCTAAAGGTCAAGCAGTCAGAACTCACTACTAGCAAATCAGAGCATGTATGCCTTATTGGGGAATTATGCTCAAAATAACAAAATCTTCAAGTTGAGTAGGATATATAAAGATATTTACTTCAGCTGAAAAGTAGAATGTTGATCTTTTAAAGTTATATTCAGCTCTAATATTGCATGACATAAATTTCCAGGCTGTTAATCTCAGATTGTCTGTGAAACATGGAAAACACAGTGGTCTCTACTATGGGGATTGCCTTCAGTGTTGACTTGAGGATTAAATAAATTAATGTATGAAAATTGCTTACACCGGTGCCTGGCACATAGGAAGAGCTCAGGAAGTATTAAAGGCTATGATTGCTCTTTTTATTGGTGTTTATTTTGACACCTCCTTCAAACAAACAGTACATTCCATGTTCTTCATTCTGACCGCAGAGTCTCATGTATGGATTCTGCCAAAGTATAACCATCTTTCAGTAATGTTGCCACTGCTTAAACAACCCCACTTTTTGTCTGTAACATGAAGACGGCCACTAGCAGACTTAAACCAACTGAGAAGTTGTTTATGAGGTACTCCATAAAAAATGATGTTATTTGAATACTTAACACAAAGTTTTGGGTTGGCTGTTGCTAGGATGGATGCCCCCCATTGAAATATTCCCAACACCTGTTCATTTTAAAAGGAAGGTTTTGTAGGTATGGAGAGGCAGACAGATAAGGAGATGACTGGTACTGAAAAGATGGCTTGTTCCTCACAGGTCCCAAGAGAAGAGGATATACTGTGTCACCCAGAGCCATACAGCCTCTGTGTGTGTGTGTGTGTGTGTGTGTGTGTGTGTGTGTGTACTGTGGGAAGAGACAGGCAAGGCTAGGCTGGTTTAAGATTGTCTGGTAGGACTGGCCCTAGTAGGCTTCCACACATTATCTGCATGTGGATTAGCAGACTGAGGGGGAAGACCCTTCCTGAAAGTTGGTACTCCCCAGTAGACTTGGGCCTGAGGGAGCCTGCCAGGCCATCCAAGCTCACTCTGCAAGCAAGTGCATCGTTTGCTGCTGTCATTGCCTGTGAACACCTCTCTCCAGCTTCCTCAGGCTCTCAACATAGTCTCACCCTGGCAACTTTCTAGGGAGCTTCTGGGGCTTTAGCTGCAGAAGGGCTGCATCACTAGTCCCACATGTTCTGACATTTGCTGCTTCTTGGACTGAACAGGTACTCGATGCTCTAGCTCTCCAGGGTGCAGATGGCCACTGTCGGGTTATTTAGCCTCTGACAGTGTGAATCAATCCAATAAACCCTTCCTTATAATTATATATAGTCTCTTGGTCTTTTCCTCTAGAGCACTCTAAGATACCTAGGAAAAGTGCAATCAGGTGAGGTGATGGCTGTCACTGGGAATTGGCCCTGGAAGGAGCAGCCTCTCCAGGGTAGCAAAGCTCCAGATGCCAGAGCACCACGAATTCAGATAACAGGAAAATATACAAAATAATACTAAAAATAAATAAATAAATACAGTTAGTAAGAGTGTTTCACATTCATGATATCTTTAGATGTTTGCTTGTTTGTTACCTGGAGAGCATCCAAAGAGTTTGAATGAGGATAGAAACAGAAGCTTAGCTGGAGTGAAAGGGACCTCTTCTTATCACTCTCATTTTGAGTTCCATATGAATAAAAGAGGTTGGTGGAAGAGTGATGAAAACTCTCTGTCTAGTGCCAAGAAGTGTTTCCAGGAAGGCAACACAAAGACTATGGCATGAAGTCTGAGAGGAAAGCACCCCCTTATCTCCTCTGACTTCTCTGGGGGATAAGACATTGGTCAGCTTCCAGAGGAACCAGAGGATTTGGAGTACCCTGCAGTGTTCCCTGGCATAGTGCGACTCTGGTGTTCCCGAGTGGCCACTGGCTCTCATGGGAGTTTTCCTGCTGACTCTATGAGCAGGGATGAAGAAGTAGAAGCCAGAATAGAATGAGAGCAAAGCCACCATGTGAGGAATCCCTTTTGGACCCTCTCAAAGGAAACTTGGGACTATCTTTCTTAACTAGTAGACATTTAGGTCTTGCTATAGAAAGGAGTCTTTTCACTCATTTGAGACTAACAACACTCATTGAGCTCCTGTGTGAGTTACAGAAGTCCATCTTGCTTATTTAATGGCTATTTCAAGCTCTTATCCTAAATACAAATTAAACAGATTGACCAGTTGTTGTGGCTCAGATCTAAAATGTCCCCCAAAGCTTCATGAGTTTGGAAGGTGATTAAATATGGGGAACTACAGTTAACTTGCTGTCTGGATGTGGGACCTGTTTGGAGATGGGTTAATGGGAGTGTGACCTGGATGAGTGTATCTCCCTCACTGGCTCCTCCCTTCACTCTCTGTTTTCTGGTCTTCATGATACAAGAAGTTTGCCTCTGGCAGGCTCTTTCGTGTTGTTTTTTCCCTTAGAGGCAGTCAGCCATGTATAGACTGAGATCTCTGAAGCAGTAAGCCACAATGAACCTCTCATCCTTTCAGATATGGGTGGCAGATATTCTGCCAGCCCATGATGCCAGTGATGATAAAAGAGACCAAACCATCAGTCCCTTCTTTCATCAGGTTTTCCTTCACATCCTAATATGATCAGTCATAAGCTAAAAGCTGCACAGGGCAAAGACACAGCAGCTGTGGCCATCTGTCAGCTGTGCCTCCATAGATTAGAGTGGCACATTTCCATTGCCACAACATCTGGGATCAAAGGAATTTTGATTTCTTCCCACATCTAATTTGGCTTGAACATTTACAGATCAGCTACTGTTGAGGATAGTCAGTGAATGTTCCACAGGATTTGAAGGCAATCCCAGAAAAAGCATTCTGAAAAAAGAAAAAGAGGTAACTTTGAATTAGTATGTATCCACAAGGCCAATGAGGGTGGTTGAGTGGGTTGTGCACTACACAAACCATCTGGAATAGGGGGATGAGAAGTAACCCTCAGTTTGTTCATTAGCCTGTGTGACCCACGGTGGGGCTGCCTCCACCCTGAGATGTTGCTTTGCCTCATTTGTGCAAATGTTAGTGTCAGGACTTGGTTCCAATGCATTTATTCAAGGTTCAGTCATGCATATTGCGGAGCCACTTGTAGAAAGATGTCTATCTACTTCATGGAAACCTACAAAAAAAACCTTCATTTGCCCACAAGATCAAAGACACAGAAACATCTATGAAAAACACACTAGTGTTACTACAGAACTTTTTCTGCTTGATGAGATTTCTCCTCATCCTTCCCCCACCACATTCCTTCCTCACCTTTTATGTCCCTCCTTTGCTGGTCACATCCAGGGCTGCCCTGAGGGGTAAGACTGTGGAACCAAGACTTATTTGTGTTGCATCCAGACCTGCACCAACCTGCTTTACTGGTTGTCAGGAACAAAAGAGACTAAATAGCTTCACTGACAGCTCAAGAGTGACAACAGTTCCCAAAGTAAGAGTGGTTCTGTCTGACTCATTTTGTACTAGGAGCTAGACTAAGTGACTGTGTTTAAATGCATGTATCAGTGGAGGGGCAGCAGCCTCCTCATGTTCTCAAGAGGAGAGAAGTCCCCAGAGCTGACATAACGATATCAGGGTGAAGGAGCTAAAAACTGCCCAAGCCAGACGTGGAACCCAGGGACCTCCCTTCCCCCCACCCTGGGATTCTTTGCTCTTAACCTCCTTGTAGATTCCATCACAGTGCCTTCTGAAGCTGCCCCTCCAGCAAATCTGGAAAAGAGAGGGATTTTGTACAATGCTCTTTATAGAATGATACATGTCAGTGGTTTTCAATTGCTCACATGCTATTTTTCAACCAATTGAATTTGTCATGAGCAGCATTTCAAAAAATGAAAATACAAATAAAGATAATACAGTAAAATGGGATATACCAGATGACTCTGCATATACAAAAGATAAATATTGTTTCATGAAGTTTTTTCAGTTTCATAACCGTGTATATATTTGCTAATGTGTATGCATATGCATGAATCTAGGTCCTCAGCCCTGTAAAATTACATAGACAATGTCCTCTTAACTGAGGGTCAGATGAATTTGTGTCACACTGACACATGGGTGGAGGCTCAGTGTGCTTCCTTATTTACCTGGCCTTAACAGGATTAGAGGACTAAACAGAAAGCCAGGCTGACCTGAACCCAGCCTATTCTGCTCCAGGATACTGCCTGGACTGTTAGGAAAACAGCAGCCCTGCAGGCAAAGTTGTATTCTCAGCTAGTGTTTTTTCCCCTTCCTCTTGATTCTCTCTCTCAACTGTACTATGAAAGCATTGTAGAAACTTGGGACAGCCCAGACAGACCTCAGCTGGATCATTCTCATATTTACAGGGTATGAAAAATGTGAAATTACACACACTTTAAAGAAGAGTGCATAACTTAAATATTAATAACTTTTATATGTTGACAGTATGGGAACTCCTTCAGTGTATAGAAACCCCTCAGCGAGATTTCAGCTAGATAGGATTACTTAAATAAAGCAAGGGTGACATTGTATGACCAATGTGTGAGCAGCATGGTGAATTACAAAGTAAATTTGAGGAAATGTGAGTGTGAAATTCATGCTGTGCCTCAAGTATCAAAGTTCTAATTGGTTATGACTCTGTCTATAAAATATTTAAGCTTATGGCTGCTGTGTTTGATCACTGGCCAATGATCAAGAGGACTCACATTGGTTAGTACATGGTAACTTACCAAGGGAAGCAACTTGACATAGATCAACACATAGATAATCTGCGTAAGAGCCTATAAGCTAGATGTTGTTATCATTCCCATTTTGCAGGTAGGGAAATTGACCTTGAGAGGTTAGATTAAGCTGTCCATGGCCATGCATCTAGGATGAGCCCCATCAAATTCCACTGGTGGCTTTGATGGATGATCTACAAGAATGGCCTTAGTTCTTCTCCGCTGTATAAACTGTCTTTGCAACAGGTCTTTGCCACAACTCTTATTTCTTCATTCCTTAAACTAGGGCTGGCTTGAACTCTCTCTGATCAGTAGATAAGGTGTGACTATGGGTGATGCCTAGGTCTCAAAGCATTTTTTGGTTTCTGTATTCTCAGTGAACCTCCTGCCTCCATCCGGAGGGTATGCCTGGGTTGGTCTTCTGGAAGATGAGAAGTCATGTGGCTGACATGGGTCACACCAGCTGGGGCTGTTCTAGAGCAGGCAGCCTCTAGCCAACCCACCCACTGACTGACTACAGACATGTGAGCCAGTTCAGCCACAACTGACCGAGCCTTCCCAAGCTTAATAGACTTGTTCAGCCAATCCATTGATTCATGAAAATAGCAAATTAGTTTTTCAGCCACTGAGTTTTGAGGTGACATATGGTTCTATCATAGCAGTCTGTAAAAGATAATGTTGCCTACCTATAATCATTTGTTTTTGTCTCTGTCTGTTTCTCTCTTTCTCTTTCTCTCTCTCTTTTGGCCAAATCTAGTTCCCATGGCAGGTTTAAATGCCATGTATTTACTTTTCAAAATTCTTTTGCAGTTGGAGTGATACAATATTTTTGGATGGACAGGGGCATTAGTTTTACGGACATGGGGGAAAGGGAGAAGCAGTGGGTATTGGTTCTGAAACACATTTTCCCTCTGAAAAGAGAGAATATGGAAATAAAACAGGCCTTCTCTTTTCCTCTCTATCTGCTTTTGATGCTATCATTAAAAAATGGACACTTGAGCGACAGTAGTCATCTTGTGACCATGAGGCAACAAGCCTTATGAACAACAACCTAACATATTAGAGATGGCAGAATGGACAACTGAAAACACCCTGGGTTTCTGACCATATCATTGAGCTGTGTAGACAAATCTGTAACTGTCTTGCACTCTGATTTCTTGAGTATGTAACCAATAGTGTGTTGGTTATTCTAAGTGACAGTGCAAGAACCAGAATCCTACCCTGGGCCATCTACTTTGCAGCCATCACGCTATACTTGTGTTGCATTTGAACGCTGTAAAGATGAACAGAACTCTGGGCTCCACAGTCCCCCGTGAGTATCGACTGTGGTTGGTGTGGGTAGAGCCTGCAGTATGTCCAGCTCTTGACCAGGCCTGGGCTGGCATAGTTCCTGCCATGGACCCTCAGTGTCCTGGATGACACTGAGGCCAGAAGAGAACCTTCTGAGGGGGAGTTGCTAACATCCCAAAGCCTCTCACAGGGCCAGAAGAACAGGTGGGAAGGGAACCTACAAACTCAGTTCATATAATCTGCTCCTCCCTGGTCTCCAAGCCTCATTTCCAAGGAACACAGAAACCTTTCTACATTTGTTTTAAATTTTAAAATACTTTTGTATTGTCTTGATTCCTTAAATGGCCACATTTTATAATATTCTTGTAGCTCTAGATCCAATTATGAAAATCAGACTTCCTATCCACAGAAAAGCCAGAATCAGCCTTGGCACTAGATCTCCCAATTATTGGTTGTACTGTGTCTTTGGAGCTAAGCCCAGGGGCATTTCTGTCCTGGGTGTTCTGTGTGCCTTTCTCCCTTCTTGGTGTCTCTTCCAGGGATCAGAGCCTTGGGGCCAGGCTCCCTTCTTCTTCCCTGGGATCTAGTTTCTAGTCACTTTCTCCTAGAGCCATGGGGCTGTCAGCCTCCACTTTCCAGGTGTTCCAGGTCCTGATGTGCTTCATACACACCCATCTAATCCTCTCTTCCTGCCTGAGCCCGCCAGCCAGTCCCGTCTCTGACAACTCAAGGATTTCCATTGGTGTATGTGCATTTGTGCATTTTCTTGTTCCATAGCTGGAAAATATCTTGGGTAGATCACTCATAGTTTTTATGTTAAAAAAATAATCTCTCCATCCTTTTTCCTTCCCACACCTGACCTCACAACATACATAAAATCTCCATTGTGAAAGTTGGAGGTGGAGAAAGTGAGAAGATGTCCAGATGGACATAGATTTTTTTGGAAAATGCTAAACTCTCTGTGTTTATCTTCTTGTCAGGCAGAGGACTGTAGAGAGCTGTCATACACAGATATCAGTGCTGGAGATTAAGATCTGAACTCCTCCTTGAGGCATTTCACCTGTCTGGCAAACTCCTGTTTTCTGAAGTAGGAAAGACCTCCCAGAGCCTGAAGGGATCCCACCTTGTGGCTGGAAGGCTTTTTAAAAGTCCAGTTTGGATGAGCATTTTGGGGGACTAGCTCTTTTTTATTTTATTTTTCCAAACATGCTATCTGCCTTGCAGAGGCTGAAAATTCTCAATCTAGAGTCACCAAGCCAGAGTTTTATCAAAAAAAAGTTAGAGGTACAAAGCTGGTGGCTCTTGGGTCCTCACAAACTGCACCTGACTGATGTGCTATCAGCACAGGATTTACCCTGCCATATGCGTGGTGTTTTCCCCTTACAATAAAAGGATCTACATTCCTAGGCCACGTGGAGGGCTTGGAAAGGACATCCGAAGGACAAGTCAAGGTGAAAGGTGCAAATCCTTCTAATCTGTTATACACATGTGCACGTGTGTGCACCACCCCACCATCATCAACTTTTTTGGTCCCAAATGTTCAGAGGAAGGCCAATTTGCCACTTCCCATAAAGACTGGAAGGGTTCTTACCTTGGTGGGTTCTGTCATCTCAGCCTTGAAGACTCCAAAACCTTTATTTTATTTATTTTTATTCTAGTAGGTTGACATTCAGAGGTGGGCTCAGGGAAGCCAAGTTCATTTGATTGATTCATAAAATGGGTCACTAGTTAGTACATTTACAATGCAAAAGAATTGTCATGGTGACTGGAACACTAATGACAACAGGTCTTGAGTGTGATGTCCCTGTAAGAAAGCTACAGGAAGGAAATCAAATGATGATGGGACAATCTCTAGGCTGGCACTAAAGAAGACATGAAGCAAATGACATAAGACCCAGAACAGTTGTCACACCCCATGGTACTTCAGGGATGATCTTGCCAATAGGACCAGAAAACTCAAAGTCCACAGGCAAAGATGAACTTCTCCTTAAGTGGTACTGTTTTTCTCCATTTGTTGGCCTGGCTGACACTTTCCTCGCTTATGTTAATATATTTACTCAGATTATACCATCTGGTCCAGATGGCTGGGAACCACTCTCATTAGGATGGTAGCAACACATATTTCTGATCTATTGTGTACTTCTTCCAAAATTCAAAACATTCAGGACACTGCAGTTTCTCACATTTTCAAGTTGTTGGGGGGACATCTTGTAGTATTGTCAAATATTTCCACCAGGCTGTCCTGCAGTCAGACATATGGGCTGACTCTCTTCAGCTCTATTATTTTCATTCTATGTGGTTCCATTTTGCTCTTTGGTCTTTCCACAAGCTTTGTAACTTCATGGAAAGACCAGTGTCCCTAATACTTTGACAGTTGTTAGACATTCTCTACACATACATGTAGCCAGAAAATTCAAGAAACTGCTAATTGTATCCACTGTTCTGTCATTTGTATCCTTACTGAAGTCCACTAGTCCTTAATGCAACTCCTGATGCTTCTCCATAGAATGCTCTCTGATGGTTTCAAAACATACTCCATTTTCCTCCAGAACTCAAACTAAATTCTCTTCCTTCTTCTCTTACTGAAATATTAAAGGATTTGAATATGAACATTCATGCCCATAAATTTCCATCATCTGCTCCTTCTCTTTATCCTCAATGGAAGAAGTGCCCTAATGCCAGTCCCATAATGTGTGGCTTTGATCCCATATTTTCTTAGTTATCCCAAGATTTTGTTTCATTACTCTTACTCCTCTTCTCTTGAGTTTTCCGTTATGTCTTCATGGGCTCCTACTCTTCATCTTAGAAATAAACATGAGTCTTTCCCAGTAAGATCTTTCCTTTCCTCCCCTCTTTTCTTTCTTGAGTCAGCATCTTATAACTATCTCCCCTCCACCCCAGCCTTCTGGTATGATATCTGCAGTTCCTGGCTCCACTTTCTTGTCTGTATTTCATTTCCTAACCCCATTCATTGGCCCACCATCCCCACTTCTTTTCCCAGCTGCTTTTTAGGGAACAAGAAGAAACAGGAGAACAAGCTTCATGTTCTGTTTAGAAGCAAATCCATTAGAATCACAGATTTCATCTTAAAGCCAGGTTTATGAAAAGCAAAATGAGAAAGAAGAATCTGCTGTGTAAACAATGGTGAGTTAAGAAATATGATTAATAACTCCATGGAGTAAGATGTCCTCCATACAAAACTGGTGTGTACCTGGTACTTTACAAGAATATTTTCTCCAATTAGTGCAAAAATGTACAAACTTTTTACATTTTAACAAAACTTTTTAAAAATTTATTAGTACTTGTTTGCAGCACATGCGGAGCTGGTAAATATGCATAACACATCTTAATTTTTTATACCCTTTCTCTCCAACGTCTCCTTCTTGATCCCCTTCATTTCTCTCCTTTATTTGTACTGTTTGCTGTGTATATTGTTTACATTCCTCGTGGGAAGTTGGTACACGTAAGTGATACATTTTAATCCCTTTTTCGTCCCTTCTCCTTCCCCTACCTTCCTCCTTCCTCCATCTCTTGATCTTTTTCCCCTTTGAGAAAAATCTATTGCCTTACTTCCTATCATATATCATTCATTTTGTTTTTTATTTATACTTTGCAATGTTTAAACTTGTGCATCTGATTTATTTCACTTAATATTATGGTGTTGAAGTACATAGATTTTCCTACAAATGACTCAAGTTTATGGCACAGTAGTACTGTCTTGTGCATAAATACCACATTTTCTTTATCCATTCATCTGCTGATGGACAAATAGGCCACTCGTAAGACAGCTATTATAAATTGTGCCATGTTTCACTGTAATATGATGTCTTTCACTCTTTCAGGAAGATGCACAAAAAGGGAATAGTTATGTCAAATAGAATTTCTAGTTCCAGCTTTAGCAAAAATTATTTTACTGAACATAATATGTCCAAATATAATTTTTACAACAACTATGTAGAGGAAGATTTGTAGTTATCATAGCTTTGCAGTCAGGGTTTACATTCCATGGAAGATAACTGTAAAACTTTTGTGGTTAAGGGGAGAAAATCACAGAAGAGCTTCTTGCCTTTTTCAATAAACAATTTTACGATGACAAGTTACAGAGCATGTATAGATTTAACTTAAACAGGAACTTTTCCCCACCTGCTAATACCTCTTACTTTTTATGCCTCATAGTAACTGGTGTGTAAAATGCTCTGGTTGGTTTTTACTTTTTACAACCAAAGATAATTCTAATCTAGAGCCTTAATGTCTTTAGAGTATCTTTGTCTATTAGTTCCTACTTGCTGTATTTAACAAAATTATTTTATGGGAAAAAGGTAAAACAAATAAAAACAACTGGACTTCTAACTTCTAGAAAGACAAAATTTTATCTCAACCCTACTCCCTCTGGAGCCAACCTCTATGCCTGCCTTATTCAAAATCTTGAGAGTCATAGCTACATTATTTACTTCTATCCCAGGATTTCTTGTTAACCATTATGGTTCATAACAGAGAAATCCAACAAAGCTTTTTAAGTAAGACTGAATTAAAGCTTGAGGTGCTTATGCTTTTTTTCATTGAATTAATTTTATTCAGCACCAACTACATATCTTGTATTTTCTATATACTATTTTGCTAAATAATCATAACTCTACTAATGTGGACACCATTTTTTGTTTAATAGTTGAGTAAAAATGATATTTGAGAATGTTGAACAATCTGATGAGAGTTGCCCAGCTAGCTTTGTAGAATTTTGTTGTGAGTTGGATACAACTTATGACAGTGTTCCTGGTTTTAAGCAGCAGAAATCAATAGGTTGATTTCAGTAGAGAATGAATTAATTGTGTTGTTGGTTAGTTCAAAGAATCTCAGGCAAATCAAGAGACATAAATTTAGGGCTGTAGCTGAGAGTGAGCCTCAACCAGCTAGAGGTGGGTGGGCGAGGGTACTTCTGGCAGCTCTGGACTTTGTAGCTTTTACCTACACTGGAAAACAGAAGCTGGGTACCCCTACCTCCATGCTCACTGACTCCCTCAGAAAACAATCGTACAACTACTGCTATCATCAGAGCCTCTTGTCTTCCACCGTGAAGGAGCTGTGTCCACCTGGCTCAACCTAGCACACTGGACATGTACCTTGTTTCTGGAATTTCCCACATATCTAATGGAAGGTAGTTTTTCTTCCCTTCAAGAATCACGATGTGTTGGTGTGTGTATGTTGTGAGAGATTATGAAAATTCTCAAATGAAAAAAATTGAGTTAATCTACGGGGTGGTTAAAAAGAATAACAATTTTCATTACCATAATTCAATATGTCTGACTTTCAGTCTGTATACAATGAAATCTTAAAAGTCACAGATGAAATAAATTTATTGCTTTTGCAAAACCAAGACAATAGAAAGAGGGAAATAATATAAAGAGGAGCAAAAGTCAATGGACTAGAAAATAGTTGAATGATAAACAACATTGATAAAGCAAATTTTGCTTAAGTGTTACTACAACCAATAAACCCACAGAAAGACTGATTTTAAAGAGAGAAACATATATCAGCTAACATCTGTACAGATCCATCAAGAGAATAGTAAGGGTGTATTGTGATCAATTTTTTTTGTTAATACATCAAAAAACTTTGAGAGAGGGACAATTTTCTCTAAAAAGGCAATTTTTTTATTTTAAAGAGAAAAAATAAAAACAAGGACTCAAAATTTCAAGAGAAGATAGTAGGAAGTTAACACATTTCATATTATTATCTTCAGAGAAGGTAATCACATTGTAAGATACAGGCATGAAAAATTGATCAAAAAATATAAAAAGGCAAATTTACAATGTTAATATGGGAAAAACAAAAAGTATAAATGTATTTGTATTTGTTAACATCAAAGCCATAGTTAGAAATCTTCTCAAAAAGGAAAGACCAATGCAAGTGGCTTCATTTCTAAATACCACTGAACATTCAGGTAAAAGACAATATAAATCAGAAACATTTCCAGAGAACAAAAGAGTACAAAATACTTTCCCATTCAATTAATGAGGCCAAAGAAATCCTGCTACCACCACAACTCAGCAAAGAAAGTATAAAACAAAACAATAAACCAAGATCCCTCATGAATATCAATGAAAAAATTCTAAACAAATGCAAATAAATAGTAGTATATAAAAAGGTGAAACATTTTAGCTCATAGGGTCAAGCAAGTTTGGTGCAATATTGGATCTCCAGTTATTATAATTTATCGCATTAAATATGAAATAGGGAAAAGCATGTGATCAAACTAATAGATGGAGAAACAGAACATCATAAAACTCAGTAGATTGATTTATTTATTTATTATAAAAACTACAAATAGAAGAGAGTCTTCTCAGCCTAATAAAAGCATTTGCAAATTAAACAAAACAAAATAAAAGAGCTAATATTAACATAAGAACTGATAGAGAACTGTTGAGTATTTTCCTCCCCAACAAAAATGTTTCCTCTCATCACTTCAGTCCATTGAGCATCATACCAGTGGTGATGGAAATATTTAAAATACTGATGAAGGTGATGGTAACACAGGTCAAAATTCATTGAGCTGTACATGAAAATTTATGAATACTCATAAATTAAATCTCAATTATGGTCTCATTAAAAATCAGACTAAGAAAAACTTACAAAGGTTCTACTGAGATATTTTTAAATGGCTTTATTGAGTTATAATTGTCAAATACAATTTGCTTCTATTAAAGTGGGCTGCTTGGTATTTCTAACAGTTTTTTCAACTCCACACAAGGAATGTAAACATTATGCAAAGATGTATTTAAAAAAAAAAGGAAAATAAAAAGTAAAGGGATCAAGAAACAGATGGAGGGGTGCAGGAATGAAGGGAAAGGGGAAGAGAAAAAGGAACTGAAACGGTGTTATGTACGTGTACCAATTCCCCGCAAAGAACAAAGATCTGAACTATAAACATGTATTAATTAAAGAAAAAAATGTCTGGCTATTACCCAAGATTCTGATAGTCTTGGGACGCTGCTTTCTATTGCACAACCTTGTCTCCTAGCTTCAAGGTTGCGTTGCATTTGATATTGTTCCCCATTGCAATGATTGGCTTTTTGTTATATATAGATATCTTGAGAGTTCTATTCTTTATTATTGAAATCTACTATCTTAGCAGTATAAATGACCTTTACTAGTTTTTTAAAGCACAGAGTAGTGTGATCTTTATGTTGAATTTTTTTTACTCATTCCAGTAAAATTTGCTTATCTTCTAATCTTTGTTACTTTTTGTTCCACTTGTTGAACCCATTCAGGTAGACTAATCATTATGTCACATTAATTTTATTCTTTATATCAATTAGCTTCTACTTGATTGCATTGATCTTTGTGACTTTTAATTTTTTAAATCTGGATTCATTTTCTTATCTATTGGTGGGTTTCTATTTAGGTGGATCTACCCTATTTCTTATACTTTCAAATTTAATCATAGACACATAATGGTGATATTTTCTCCCTCAGTTTTTCTTGGTTCATAACTTTCCCATATATTTTTTTCTATTATTTAAATATCTTGAACAAGGGGGCCTTGTTTTATTGAATTTATATTCTTAGTGTAGCTTGGAGCACCTGTGAAGAGATTCCTTCTGATTTGAATTTTTCTTTTTCGTTTGCATGGAAGTTGGTTTTTTAATCTTTGCCTTCTAGGGTGTGTGTGTGTGTGTGTGTGTGTGTGTGTGTGTGTGCCAAGGTGCTAATTTTCATCTTGCTCAACTATTCTCTTGGCCCAGACATATTATTTGCCCTAATGTAATGTAGGTGTCTTCTTATCTCCCTTCTCATCTGAGACCCATTTGTTTTCCTAATAAACCATAATTTTAGAGGTTGGTTTGTTTGTATTCATTCCACTTTTTCTATTGTCTGCAGGCATGACAGTGCAGGACAGAGCCTCACTAAGATATCATGCAGACTTTTAAAATACCAGGGCTCAGCAGTCATTTCTGAAGTTTATTTGGTGAAGAAAATCTTTCTTTCTTGAGTTGGGAGTTTGTATTCTAGTCCTATAGGAGGTATCCTTAAACTTCAAATTTATTTTTCAATTTCACATTTAGCTTTGGAGGCTTCTATGACATTAGAGGGGATATAATTGATTGTTATTTGTACTGTGTTCCAGTATTTTCTGTGAATTACTATTTGGAGAGTAAGCTTCTCTCTTAATTTTGGATATCTATGCTATCCCTGGTTGTAGTAAGTTTGCCATGTGGCTCCTAGAGATGGATATAGAGTTAGTACTCTTGCCATGGTGAACTGTGCTATTCTTTGGCAAAATTTCTGTGCCTTTTATCAGTTAATATGTCAAAAGCCTGAAATCTCTATTTTGGTTACTGCTAAAGATGTTAGGAGCCTACTTTTAATGTATCATTTTGTTGATTTCAATATCTACTGGGAAAGGACTTCAATCTTCTTGGACAAACTGAAGTCCTGCTTTTTTGACTCTTGACTTTCTTGAAAAGTTGTTTTCCTGCTCCCCAAGGCCTTTTTTCACTGTTCCTCAGTCTCCTTTCAGATTTCTTTGTCTACATTCTTTACATAAGCCATTTTCAAAGATCACATTTAGCCAATCTTCTCTTTCCTATACTCTCATTTCCTTTCTTTTCTCATTTATTCTTTCAAATTCTCTTTTATAATCTCCTAATTCATGACCCATTAGTATCATTCAGACAATTATTCCCCAAATTTGTATTTTTTAAAAATTTTTAAAAGAGAAACAAAAGCATGTAAAGGGTAGAGGCAATACAGAATTCAAAAAAAAAGATAAACAATAAGAAATCACTAATTAATAAATTACATATTGTCCTCTTAGAAATAGTTGTTCAAGTTACAAACTTAAAGCATACAAAGTAGAGATTCAAACAGTGAGAGTGTAAACAGCTATGCATGCATGAATCTCTGCATGTATTTCTATATTTTCTGTATTAGAGGGAAAAACAAAACTTAGCAAGACAAAACAAAACAAATTCCTATAAAAACATAAACCAAAAAGTCGTATAAAACCATAGTACAAGGTGATCTACAATGATTACTGTGTTGTTTCTTATTATCTTCAGTAGAATGTCTATATCATCAGGCATAATTGAATATAGCAGTATAATTGAGTATAGCAGTATAATTGAGTATAGCAGTAAATAACAATATTAGTAAAAATAAAACATTGTAGACAGTATAAAACTTCAAAGGCAGGTAATAATCAAACCAGAGTGGATATTCTAGTGGATCTTGTCATCTTAAGTGTAGTTGCCTATACTCTCAGACTTGATACTATCAATCATAATAGCTTTGAATAAAATTATCAATACAAAACAGCGATCCAACAAACCAGATTCAATTACGATCAGTCATGATAAAACAGTGTAGGTTTTACAGAGCTTTAGATTAAGTTAATAGGAAATTAAGGATGATTACTATGCTATATCCTGTTATTTTCAGGATTACTGTCTGTGCCCTCAAATCTAGTACGGGTAGAATGACTGGAACAGAATATAAAACATCTAAGCAGAGTAGTGTGAGTAATGTGGGTTTTAAATCCTGGTGCACTATTAACAATATAGCATATCAAGGCCATCTATGTTAGAGTTTCTAGTTATCCTTCTCTGCCTCATTTCTGCTCTGCTATTTTTCTGCCTTTGTTTGTCTAGTTTCCTCCTTCATTCTACTGCCTGCCCCACTTACGGAGGCCTTTCTGCTACTGTTCCTAAAATCCTGGCATCTTTTTCTCTCTCTCTCTAGAATGTCCTTCAGTATTCTCTGTGGGGTTGGATTGGTGGTCACAAACTCCCCCAGTTCCTCTTTGTCATGGAAGCATCTTGTTTCTCCATTAATTTCTAGTGACAGTTTTGCAGGGTACATCAATCTGGGCTGGAGATTATTTTCTTTCAGGGCTTGGAAGACTTCACTCCAAGCTCTTCTTGATCTGATGGTCTGTGTTGAGAAGTCAGCCATGATTCTGATGGGCTTACCTTTATAGGTAATCTGTTTCTTTTCTCTGATGGCTTTTAATATTCTGTTTTTATATTGAATTTCTGGTATCTTGATTATTATATGTCTGGATGTAGATCTGTTTTGGTTGTAGATGGCTGGAGTTCTGTATGCCTACACAACCTAATGTCATTTTCTTTTCCCATGCTTGGGAAGTTTTCCTTAATTATTTCCATGAATAGCCTTTGTAATTCACCTGTATGTATTCCTGCTTCTTCATTCATGTTTCTTATTCTTAAATTGTAGATTCTCTTGTCATCTTCTAGCCTTTGTATTGTTACTGCCTGTTTCCTTGTTATTTTTAAGAGATCTTTCCTTTCATGATCACACATTGCAAACTTGTCTTCAAGTTTTGATAGTCTAGCCTTAGTTTCTTTTAAGGAATTTTGCCAGCTTTCAATGAAGTTTTTAGTTTCCTGGTAATCTTTTTGAATCTGCTTCATGTATTCTATATTTTCTTTATGTTCTTTATTGAATGTTTCTCTCCTTTTTTTGTGTTCCTCCCTTCTTCCATCTGTATCATCCTGAGAGATGCTTCCTGAGAGCATTTCTTTTATTGCTCTACTCATTTCCTGCTTTACTTGATTTAATATTTCAGTTTTGAGCTCGTCTACAATGTCCTGAAGATATCTCTTAATGTCCATTGAAGCCATGCCTGATGTTGTGTGTTTGCCGCCCTCAGTCTCAACTTGTTTTTCTTTTTTCCTGGATCAGTGCTCTCAGGGTTCTGGGCTGGGGGGCCTCTTCGTGCCTCTCTCTCCTGTCATGGCCCTGGCATCCTCCACACAGGTTACAGTACAGGTCCCAGCCCCCTTCCCTGTTGACCACATTTCCTCCAAAGCACACTGGCGAGGGAACTGAGGTGTAAGCAGTGGCTGCATGTGCCTGCCCCTCCCCACCAGGCCAGCCAAACTTCAGGGGCCTTCACCAGGTTAGTGTGTGCTAGGCACAGGGAATCAATTTGCGATGGCTCATTGTGTCCTAGCCGGGGGCGAGGCCCAGTCCAAGCAAATTCCACAAATCTGCTCTGGGGAGGGAGCAACCAACTGAATTCACTGTCACTCCCAGTTCAGGCTCCTTTTGCCCAATTCCAACATGTCACCCATTTGGTCACACCCTTCCCTTGCAGGGGGGTCTCATTCCCAGACTGATTGTGGATTAATGAAGGTCCTTTCACTGGCTCCGCTCTCTGTTGGGCTCCCCAACCCCTGACTTCAATGCTGCTGTGCTTCTTGTGACTGGCAGCGGGAATGAGTTTGGGCGGTTCTGCCTTGAAGCTGGTGCAAACTGGCGGGTCACTGCAAAAACGCTGTGTCCCGTAATTTTTAGCTGTTTCAGTTTTAGTCCCAAAGTATTTGACAAGCTTTTTTACATTTTAATTTCTTCCTGTGTCAAGAGGATTCATCTCCTTCTGTCTGGGTCTCTCCAGGGTGTTTAATCTGGCATATGAGTTGTTTCTCCCAGGAGGCTTGGTATTTTGTTGCTTATTGATTGGCCATCTTGTCTTCTTCCAAATTTGTATTTTATGCCCTGTCATGTCTTCTAGGGATGGGTCTCATTTTCAGCTCTGCTGGATATCATACTTTGTAGCAATCCTACTACAACATTAAACTTAAAATATCCAAAAACAGGCTGACTGTGTTCTCTTCCAATAAATATTTCCCACCATCTCTGTTCCCTCTCTCTCTTCCAGACATAATACATTAACATATTGCTAGTTTCTTAACCATTCCTACAGTATAAACAAATAATAGTTCACACGTAGCCTGTCAATCTACGTTTCTACCTAGTTGCTGTTACGTACGCCTGCAGAACATCAAGGAGATGCTAATTGGCAAGGACAAATGTGGAGGAAATTGAAAGTTTTTGTGGTTATGTCAGAAATTTGTGAAGCTGGACAATTTCTTAAGTGCATTGCATAGAATTTTGTCATGGAGCAGCGGGTCTGCCTAAATGGAGGCAAATGGATTATTTTTTTCCAATCCATTGTAGACTTAATGTCTAGTCTTTCACTGAACAACACATAATTGATGTCATATGTAAAAGTGAAATATTTGTTTATCAGTAGCTATTTTATATACATGCACATATATACATTTCAGACATGAGTTTATGCTAAATATATTTCATGTAAATATAGACATTTATCTCCTTGACTGTTTCCTTATATAGCCCTTGTTGCCATTCGTTCAATCACCATTGTTGATCTTTTCCAAACTCCCAATTTTCCAGTAGTGCTCTGTTTATAATCAAAGGCACCAAGCTGGTGTATCCACATCAAAGTTGGACAGAGAGTGACAAAACAAGAACAGGAGAATAGCCATTAAGTAATTCCCTTAATAGTTGTGATCATCTGGATCAAATCCTGTGTGTATTCAGCTTTTCCATGCCAGCTTCTGCTTTTCCTCCAGAGCCATATGCTCAAATTTTTTAAAAATAATTTTAATTTTTAAAAAATCCTGTTTTGTAGAAAACTATCCTTTTGACAGAGGTCTTAATAAGAGAAAATATATGTTCTCAGG